>OY829525.1:8065491-8172656 GCA_963691665.1 Clepsis dumicolana
CTGGGCCCGCTCGGCCAGCTCGGCCAGCTCGGCGGGCTGGGCGCGTCCCCCGCGGCGCCCGCGCCCGCCGCCTCCCCCGCGCGCCGCGCCGGCCCCGCCGTCGTCCCCGCACCCACCGCACAACCGCTCCAGACCCCCGCGCAGCAGCAGCCGCCCACCACCCAGCCCAACCTCATGCAGAAGTTCACAGAGATGACCGCCCCCGGCGGCGACATCCTCAGCAAAGGCAAGGAACTGATCTTCATGAAGTTCGGGCTGGGCGGCAAATAATGCCGGCGCGCCGGGCTCCGCGGCCCCGCGACGCCCCACGCGCGCGCCGCCGGCGCGTGAGCGCCCGCCGCGGAGCTGCGCCGCCGGCAACCGCCGTGCCGGTACCGTGTTTGGAATTATCCCACAATGACCGAATGGTTCATAATGTACCTACGAGTGTACTGTAAGAAATGTAAATATAAAATGAATTCAATAAACGCACAGTCTAGTGATTATTCAATATTAGTGCTGTCTCGATAGTTACCTCTCCACGGTCGGGGGGCGACTCCGCCTCGAGTAGTCGTGTACGTTTTCTATCCCTCGGACTTCTCGCCCGTCTGTTAGATTATATAAATTGTTTACACATTATAGCATTGTAACTGCATATTGTCGTATGTATAGATATGAAATTATAATGAAGTTATTGTCTAGTTGTTACTTTACAGTCCTCGTGGCATAGTTGTTGTGATTTTCTACGTTACGTTTACGATCGCTAGCTGTGAGTTTTCCTTACTTACAAACAGGAATTCGAACTTAATATATCTCTCTTTTTGTATATTTTATTTAATAACTGTGTTTAAAGAAATAGAGAATTGCAAAGTCCTGTTGCAACCGTCCTTCTGACCAAGAACTGTATTCAAAAGACTTTGATGATTCTGCGAGTTGGCTGAGACGGGAGCGCGTTTACGATACGAGTATGATGGGGTCCCTCTTGCTGAACAGTCTAGGGGTGACGAATAATAATAAAAAAACTGTTACTCTAGAACATCCTTTGGCATAATGTGTGCATGGTGCACGCGGGTTATCGTCCGGGCCTCACGGTATGTAACTGCCAGAAAATAATTATAAATTTGTCATGTTCATTGATATGATAATAATGTTAAAACAATTCCTGCATTCTCATACAACTGAAGTTAGTTATATGTTGACATGTTTAGCCGTTTTCCTTCCTATTTGGAGTAGACAACTTGTACGAGCGTACGCCGACCCCATGATATTCTCGAAATAATAATATTCTGTGATAGTAGACGAGATACCATCTTTATCATTCTAATAATAATAATTGTACCACATAATAAATCCTGCGTCATTTATCACTAAGAAATTTCGATGAGTTTAAGTTTCAAATAATTATTCGCTTCGTTTTGTAATTATTGTTTGTAACCTTTATATAAAAACCTACTTTGTAAACGGTTGGTAACCTCTTGCATGGATAGAGTCAAGCTATAGGAACGTCAGGTGAAGTGGCCCAACTTCGCTCGACAAGCAATATCACACATTTGTCTCAAGTGAATCCCAGGCTTTGCATGTTTTTTTCCTATTTATAAGTAGGCGTATATTGCTGGTATCTATTACCTCTGATAACACTTTTTTTGCATCAGACGACGCCGCCGGAAAAAATCCAGTTAGTCTAAATCGTCTCGCAAATTTCAATGAAATTGCATTTGTGTATTCCTAATTAGTAAAGGAAAAAATTATAATCATTTGTATAAAAAAAATCACGAACCGGTGGTCCTTAACATTTCTAACAAGCTCGGTAAACTATACGTAGTGGTTAAACTTTATTTATTATATACCTTATTACAATATAAATAATATTTTTGTAAGAAATTGATAAAAACCTGACACCCAAAAACAATGATACCTACTATTACTTTCACAATTAAGAATCCGTGGTTGACAATTTAGTGTTAGGAATATGACGTAAAAACAAAATTCTTTTAAGGTCAGTATTTGAACCAATGAGTCCTAACAAAATCTTCAGCTGTGAGGTGAATTTGAATTGCACATCTATGGCATTGGCATAGTCTATCTGCACTATGCGTTCACTTGCAACTTCTCAATAGTATACCTATCGGTACTGTGCACTCCTACGTCATAATAAAATTGCATGCACAACAATTTACTGTGCACCGCAATTTTCACTGGTTGATGCACGCCATACCTTCCCTGAGAATGATTTAACGCGTTCTTATACAACGTACCACTACTTACACAAACATAGGTAACCTACTATTAAATATACACAGTAATAACATTGTGCAGTGTCCTAATACACAAAATTTCAGTTATTTTGAAATTAATTGATGAATTGATTAAGTAATTAGTAAATCGGTGGATTTTGGATATATTATCATGTATTTCCAGTACTTAAATTAACCATGCCTGAGTAGGTGTATTATTAGTCTTCACTAAAGGCTAAGTAGCTCGTTCTATGACCGACAAGACTGCTTGCATGGGAGTTTCATCAAACCATAACTTGATTATTTCGAGTCGTTCATTTCCGCGTTCTCATGATAACTACCCTTTATTGTGCTAAGCAAGAAAAGACTTTAACGGAACGATATGTAAGAATATTGACTAAGATTGTTTACCATGCGTTGGCGAATTATTAATAAAAATATTAAACTCTAACTTTACATTGTAACATGGTTAACAATTAAAGTGACTGTTGAGAGCGAAAAAAAGTTTGGCAAAATATTTTGTCTCAGCTAAAGGTAACAGTACAAATAGCGTCGGGTTGGGGTGAGGGGCTTTTGTCGGTAAGTGGTTCTCCGTGTTGTCGCTATCCCTATCCCTTTAGTTTGTCCAGCATTGCCAAACTTTTTTTTAAGTCTAACAGGTGCTTGTGGGGTAGGTAAGGAGCAGCGAGGCCGCGTCGGCGCGGCGCCGCGGGCGCTCGCTTCGAGTAGGCTATTTCGAGATTGCTCACTTCGTACAAGGGATTCTTATTAAGTCCTTTAAATAATCGCTTCGGTATACCCAGTCATGTTTAAACCTTTTCACATATAAATCCAGAATTAGCTTGCGATTCCTAATAATAACCATTCGTATATAAAACATGTATTTCCACTGATTAGTCCACGTTAATGTATGTATAACTATGTATGTATAATTCGGTTGTTGTACATATTGCGTGCGCCTGAGGTAATGTTTTAGCTAAGCACTACGCTACATATCTATATAATATATGTATAACCTGTACTATTTGAACATTTTCTATCATTAATAAAATATCTAGTTATTTCTAACACCGTTCAAAGTTGTTCACTTGTTTATACATTGTTATAAATCTGTATCCATATCTTTTATCACGACTTGTACCGTGTATGGTTATTTATACGAAATAATATAAATTATGTATATTAATCGTGCATTCATGTGTGGAGAATTTAAAATAAAGAGTTGTATATTATATTTAATGATGAATTATGGCGAACACTATAATGGATAAATCTTTAACAATGTACCAATGAAATATGCTGAGACAAAATAAATAATACAAATGCCGCTTCTTTATTTATTGTATTTCTGCGACGACCCCATACATAGACCTACAAAATACTTAGGTACATATTTTATATAAGTTTTGAGAAAGTAAGTAGGTATGTATGTTTGGAAGTTTGTTACTCAATCATAAAAAAAGCTTTGACGGATTTGGATCAAGTTCGGAATAGTTCCCACGGGATAGCTAGGTAGAATAACCAAGCTATAAACAGTTAGTTGAATGTATACATTATATTATGGTATACTATGAGATAATTGGCAGCTTCCTAAATAAGTAGGTATAGAGACATAGTAGAAAATATCTTGTCAGGGGAAATCTTTTCTCATTAATAACTATACGATTATAAGTCGGTGGACATTCAATGAAGAGGAAAAATCACTTGACTCCTCCTTGTGACCAATGACCCTAGTCCCAAATCTAATCATTTGAGCAATATACGTTACTGGTCTTGTATCCCCAATTAAAAGGGCTATTTCTTTCCTAGCGGAAGTACAAGTACACTGGGCTGCACTGCCCTGGCGCACTGTCATTGGTCAAGGCTAACTTGAATACCTGTTTCGTTGGTAATCTGTAAGTAGTCGTGTTTCGTAGAAAGGTATTTTATTTACACACTTTACAATAATAATAAATAATTTAAACCAGCACTTAAGCACATATAGGTAGATGTTTGAAACTTCAGCATTAAAAGTTGGGCACATCAAACCATTGGTGAGCGCGGGCGCCGCTCGTGTTATACTCGGGCTCCAAGCACTTGCTGTTTAACCACCTGGGAAAAAACACAGAGATATTTTTAATATTTTTGGTGCCTACCTGAACTTAAAAGTGATACCTAGTCTTGATTCTACAGTAATAATAAATAAACGAAATAATATTAATTAAATAAATTAAATGACACTGGAAATTAATTAGTCAAAATTGTATGCAGCATACCTCATTTAGCATTTTTTCCTGGACTTTTATTGTCCATTGCATTCACATCGCCTGATGGCGCGAAACCTAAACTTGAAAAGGGCAAGATAAATTTTGCGACGTCTGAGGATTTTTGGCACAAAAGGACAGATTTAAAGTAGAGGAAACAAACTCAAATGATCCAAGAGCGAGGAAAATAGGCCTATTAGGCCTTAGTTAGACGGTAGCCCAACACCACACATGCTTTACGCCGCCATCGCACATCACATCGCTACCATACATATATATTACCCGCCGCGTCTCTTGCAGCCCACCACGGGATAGTCCTCCCGGAAGCACTTCGTCTGCAGCGCGTTGAAGTAGACGGTGCCGATCTGCTTTGCGGTTTTAGTGTTAGCGATGCGCAGACACTGGCGGAATTCCTCGTCACAATCGCAGCTTAGCCTGGTGATCAAAACAAATATGTATTTGACGTTGGCATAAGATTGATTTTTGCTTGGCTTGTGGAAAAAGTTTTTCTCTATAAGTGCCTATAATGAACGGTAGCAGCTACCTTTACTTTCACGGGACTCCATAACATTCTGTAACCAACTCTATGTTTGAGTGTTTGGACCAACGTTGGCGCAGCCGGTAGGATACTGGGACGAATCTATTTACGGGACTTACCGCCTGTTTCACCACCCTCCAATAAATATATCTGACAGATATCTGGGCAACAGCTAGTTTGTTAGATATTACTTATCTGAGGGTGGTAAAACAGAAACAGGAAATAAATAAAACAGGAGGTAAGTCTCCCGCAAATAGATTCGTCCCAGTATCCTATCGGCTGCGCCAACGTCGGTTCTAACACTCAAATATAAAGTTGGTTACAAAATGTTATGAGTCCCGTGTTCTGTAGTGTTATTCTCTAATCCAATCTCGCTCGCAGCCTCAACAGCTAGTGCCACTCTTCGGTACTAAATGACGCCAATTTGATACATCAGCACTAAAACCGCCACGAATGACCATGGTTAACTCACCGTGAGTAAAACGCTTTGTTGGTGAGTCCATATTTGGATTCGCCGGCGGCGATCACGTCGGGACATAAGTCGTGCGCGCGACAGCATTTGTCCGTCTCCCGCGACGACCCTAAGTCATCGTAGCCATTTGCGATGTTGCCAGCGCCGCACCACTTCGTTCCTACAAGTATTTTTTTTATAAAAAAAAGTTTTAATAAATTCGTACGCTATTTTTCTGACGGTATTTTACTGTATTAATGGATCGTCATCGGGCTACATAAACTTGACAAATTTCAGGTCAATTCTACTTCGGGAGCTATAGGTTAAAATCGACTTGCAGGTTTGTACAATGTATGGTGTGCCGAACTATTTGATCACTTTGGATGTCACCATATATATGACGCTGACTGTACGATGTTTATTGATTAGTTTTAAGGTAAAAGCTTTTTGCTGGCTGTACTTTCTGTTGACGTACTTGCATTGCAATGTCATCCAAACTCAGTGGTAGGTACGTAGTTTTCAACTTTAAATAAACGTGAGCATCCGTTTATTTCACTATGACTGAATCTCACGGTAGTTTCATGTTAAAAGCTATTTTTAGGGTTCCGTACCTCAAAAGGAAAAAACGGAACCCTTACAGGATCACTTTGTTGTCCGTCTGTCTGTCTGTCTGTCTGTCTGTCAAGACCCTTTTTCTCTGGAACGCGTGGAGGTAGCATCCTGAAATTAATATCAAATACTTGCGGCCCCTTAAAGCCGTGAGAAAATCAACCTTCTATGTCAACGCAATCAAAAGATACAGACATTAAAAAATCCATTTCCATACAAATTGCCGATTTTAAAAAACGTAAAGGGTACTTCCAGATGTCCTAGAAACTTGAAATTTGGTACGAAGGTAGCTCTTATAGCACAACCACTCGGAAAAGTCTAAAAATCTTAAAATTTTATGTCTGTCTGTAGATTTCAGAGACCAATATAAGTTGACCCCACACTGCATACATTTTGCTTAGGAGCAGGGCTCTGCTAACACTGGACTACTTAAAACACTGGGGAAAAGCGTTAAAATATTTCTACGGAACCCTCGTGCGCGAGTCCGACTCGCACTTGGCCGGTTTTTCATGTGATAAAACTACACGTCAACAATTTCGGTATATTTTCCTTTACTTTGCCGCTATGTAACATTTCTTTGTGTCAATTTCATAATTTCTAGGTGAATGAGAAGCAATGTAAGTAGGTAGGTACAATTCCATTTGGCAGACAGACGAACGGAACACGAAGTGTTCTTAAACGGTCCTTTTGTAACATTTTTACCTATAACGATTAACGATTAACCGCATAAAAACATAAAGGCCACTGCCTCAAAACAATGGGAAAGTTGTAAGAAGGCTTAAGTATCTCTATTCGTTCACAATTAGACGATTTGATTATCCTTAATATAGGCTAATTGTTGGTATCATTGAGATTGGATACAATCTAGGGCTCTTCAAGGCTGGACCAGTGAGTTATACCGTCGGCCTCATCTGAAGTTTACCACCAGGGGACTCCAGTAAGTCCTGAACCCCTGAAACTCCTTATAATTATGACATGTAAGGGATATAGGTCCTGTACGTACTGGATATTTTACCTACAAGTTACATGTACATTTCTAAGGTGTAGTTCTTTTATGGTTTGTTTTCCTGCTTTGATTGTTAAAAGTATTTGTTTCAATCAGGCGTTACATGAATGAACTAAAAAGATAAAATAAATTTGCTCCACCGCGACTACAAGTGCAAGACAAAGACAATACGAGTACATACAATACACAAATCAGTATGATGAGATTACAAAAAAATCAACATTAAACAATAGGCGGTCTTATCGCTTAAAAGCGACCTCTACCAGACAACTAATAGTTCATGGCAAAAATACCTCTTATATAGGTTGGTCACAATCACAATGTGACCACTAGGTATGCATAAACATATATGTGTTTTGTCGTGGGATGGAGACTTGAGAATGCCGTGTTTGAGAAATCTGAAGTATTTCTAAACTAGTTTACTTATACCCAGAGCATTGCTCTATTAAAACATCATTAAAATGTCTAGTTCCCTTTCTTGCCTGGTCTCATGCAGTGGTTCAGGCTGTGCTGGTCTGTCAGTCATTCAGGCACAGCAGTACTGCTGCATAGGTACCTATAGATTACCAAATGATCGACTAACCTGGATAAATCAAACTGAACCTCAGTTCATTGAGGTCTTCGCCGTCGCTCCCGTCTTCGGGGTCCAGTCCCTTTCCTCGCAAGCTCGGAAAATCGACCTCATTAATTACCCAGCTGTCACTAAAAATGAAGACATTTACTACTAAAACTAGAACAGATTTTACGAAACACATTATATATTTTTAGAATAGTTTTTATGTATTTTTAAGTATTTATTAATTGGTTCAATTGGCAGCGCAAGCGACACTGAATAAACACTGAAGGCGCGCTTACCTTTTTATATGTTTCGCTGTTAATTTTTATCACTGAATTTCATTAACTGACTGAAGTCGGGACAACCTTAGCGACTGCCTCCCGCTGGGCTTTATCTGTCCTTATCGCTTCCGTGTGACAGAAGAGGTGTTTATTTAAATATCTTAATAGTTTTCGGTGGCATTGAGATACGGATTTATTGTAATACTTAATAAGGTATGTAATCTTTTAATCTTTCATAGGTATAAAACTACCGCCATTCTCAGACGAATCGCATCAGACTCAACGGGTCACGTACCTAGGTATATTGAAGTGGAGGTATGCCCAACATACATATTTTCGATCGACTAGTCCTTTCGTGGTTTTTCATTTGGTCCTTACTTATGGGAAATAGAAGGGTCTTTAGCTCATCTTTGGACTACATTTTATACACTACATACGTCCCACAGGTCTTTCGTTACAAAGCGAGTGCTCCCAGGAGAAAGTACCTACTATACGGATTACTTCGATACATGTCGGGCTATTATAATACTGGACTGCGTTGAGTGGTCTGTTTATTTCACAGTGTTCATTTCTCATGGCACTCCATCCAGTTAAGATATAAAAAAAAAACAGACGAAATAAGAGAGAGAGTTTCTTAAATTTTTAGGATACCGAACCAAAATGGTAAACACCCCTTATGGTGTGATTCGATAAATTTGTTTTACTCTCCGTCATAGCTGGTTATCGGAGGCGATTTTAATACAACATATGCCTTCCCAAGTCTGAAAGGTGGTCTTAACATTTCAAAGTGGGGTTACTAGGTCAATGTCATATCACTCTTTCATGTGATATTTCACACATTCTAAAACATTTTTTTAAGCCCCATAGTTTTTAATGTCTTTTTAAATAGCGTTTCTAAAAAAAACTATATAAATAATACTTACATGCTGTGATTATGATTGATGATTAAAGATTACAGGATAAATAAAAATCGTCGAAAGTTAGTCAACCATTGATTGCGAGAAAATAGCAAAACTACTATTATTACTTACATGATGGCTTAGGAACCTGACTCGCTCTTGGCTGGTTTTAATATAATAGCACGGAATTGTATACATATCTTTGTACACGTAGTGTCACATATTATGCTAAAAATAAAGCCAATTATATATGCACGAGCCTTTAAATCGTGATATTACCACAAAAGTGTGAGCTCATCACGATTTTCGCGCTTATGCCGAGGTTAATGGTAAAATTATCTAATGGTAAACAACCGTTCCAGACCAATGAAAATACTCATTTATACACATAAAGTCAAAAGGACGCTTGTATAAACTTACATAATGGGCCCAAAACCTATCGTTCGATCAGGGTGGTAAAAACATCACACTTATTGTTCAATTCTTATTATTCACTATCCCGGGATAGAAAGTAGCTTATGGTAAGATTTGATGAAATTAGAGTCTTTTATTTCTCATTCACTTTCTTTTAGTATAATAAACGCAAGACATAATATAATAAAATAAAATGTCAAAAGCATGTGATGAAAAACTCACAGAATGTGACAATGTCACAAAATCAATAGAAATTAAGCATAAAGACACATAGTCATGATCATGATGGACTTGGTTTCTATCAGCTTCACTCATGTTCGTGGGTATGTGGGTAGTCGGGCAAGGAGATCAACTCTTGCCGAAATAAAAGTCGTCTGATGTAGATCACAAGCTATAATCTAATCACACACAAATCAGATTGAAATCACAGCTATGATAATGGATGATTTAGAATTAAGAATTATTATTGCTTAACAACGTTCTACCGCAACACTCCATTCCACGGCTGTCAGTTGAATGCCATCCATACTTGTACATAGTCTCTCTAATCTGTGATGCCATCTTATTTGGCCGCTACCCTCAGCGTTCGGTATTACGTCATTTGACAGATCGTTAGTTCAGTAATCAAACGGGCGATACTAGCGCCATCGAGACAATTTTCTCGATGTGCCGTCAAACAATAACAAATAAAAATATGCATTTTTATTGTTAGTGTAGCTTCCCATTTTATATGAATCGGGTCAATGTTCCAGATATTACCTGCTACAAAACAAACAAACTAACAAAATAAAGACTGCCTCTTTTATATTATCATAAATTAGTGGTCCCATTGAAACTACGCTGCTGTCAAGGTGGGAAGGGATCTTAGCGTGGAATTTAGTGACATCCCAGAGGCTACTAAAAAGCGGGACCTAACAACAGTTCCGGTCTCTCCTTTTTCCGGTAACCAGCAAAACGTTGCTAGCGATTTCCCAAATTGTTCAAGCAACGAGATTATTACTATCACTAGCCTCCATATTTGGCAACCTTGTGCCGGTCCTTTAACAATTAAACATGAAATAAGAAGATAAATGATAGTCTCAGGGATAGCCCGCATGCTTGTCGGATATTAAGCCGATATTTATTATTATACTGCTGTTTAATTTTTTTCAACTACAGTCTATAATATATAAATATTTACTCGTAAATTTATGCGTCACGCATAGAATAGTGAAGGTGCTTCTCAGGGTAAATGTAGATTTGTGTATGTTTTCAAGTGCAATATGTGAAGTAGGTATCAAAGAGAATATAATCACTACGTTTTGTAGGTAGGATAGCGTGAGCGGAGGCGGTTCTAGTACCCAAAAGGAAATATTTTCGATGATTTCGTGGGTTCAGTTCGGAGCCCCTCAGCCGAATCAACTATTTAACAGTTTAGCTCTGAGGATTAGCTGTAATAGAGTAGATTTGTAGTAGACGCTTTTTTTACAGTTAAACGACACGGCTAACAGTGCTCACAAACGCTTTTCATGTTTAACAATGAGTCTGACGCATTACGCGCCACGTGACAGTTGTTAAATCTGATCAAGTGAAGTAACTGTTAATCGCACAGTGTATTTGTTTAATTAAACGAGTGTGATTGTTTAATACAAAAGAAAAAAGAAATTGTGTGATAAAAATTAGAGAACAAAACTTTTTCATACCGATAGCTGAAAAAATTATGAAAGGATGATAAAAAACGGGAGAGTTCTCTGCTTTTGCCACTAGGCAATACAAAATTGTGTTTTTCGCATTGAAGCAACATTTTAAGACTAGTTTTCGTAATAATGTCAGTCAAATCAGTAAACGTATGCTATCTCCGTAAACGTTTTCGAAACGTCAAATTAAATCTGTCAAAAGTGTCAAAATCCGATTTGTTTACGTTTTCTATTTAGCTCATTTCCGCGTTAAATTTCCGTTACACCTTGACGAACAAAAGATAAATTGATGAAACAAATCCTAGTCGAGAAGTTAAACAAATATTGACTATGGAAAACCTTAAAAATATCTGGAAACCCGAGCGTGAGTACTTGACGATCGTATCGATCTATATGAAAGGAGCTGTGTAACCATGCAATTACTCATTACGTACACATTTATTTCACAGTATACCGAATCCAATTAGAAGCGCCGAAGCCGCACCGTATAATTTGCGAGAACTGTGCGGATAAGCCGGAGTTTTACGGAAAAGAATACCATGGTATCATGGGTCACAAGGAAGCTACTTTACGCTTAGAAAATGAGCCGAACGGAGCATTTCTTATTAGAAAAGGGAATGAATCAAATGATTTTTACACGCTGACGTGGAGGTGAGTACAGGATTAAGAGAAATCGGGAATACGAAAGTACAAATTAAATTGCTCAACCTTTTTACTCCCACAGATTTAATGATAGAATCCACCATTACAAACTGTATTACGATGGCACTCACTATATCAAAGACAAGAGATATGACAGTATCTATGACCTGGTGGCCGATGGGCTCATCACAACACACATGGAGCTGCGGGCTCGGCACATCCTAGAAATGATCAACTCACGGACTAGTTACACTGAGAGCCCTTATGTGACATTAAATAGAAGGAAACTTAACAGTTTGTCACAGAAGCAGCAGTAAGTAAATAAATATCCTAAAACCTAACCAACATTTTAGAAATTAGAAGTCTTTATTTTATCTTTATCCCATTATGGTTGCCTGATAGAGATCGCTCTGTAGCGAAAAGGTCGCCCATTGTTACCTTGTACTTTCTTTGTGTCTTATTTTCTGTTTTGCCAGTTTTGTGGTGTTCAATAAAGAGTTATTGTAGTGTATTGTGGCTTAGAAAGAATAAATCACAGAAATATGACAGGAAGAACCTGTCAATAAGAAATAGAAAATGAACAGTTATTGTTTGTCTAAGCACAAAAGGATCATTTAAAAAAAACACTGGGTCTTAATATTATCATTATTAATTGTTCACTATTTCTTACAGCAGCATAAATCTAAACTAAAGCCATATCCATAAGAACCATTCATATTTTGTTTACTGTGCCACCTCTGTACTTCACAATTCAAGTAGGTATAGAGCGGGTCCAAATTGGAGCAATTCTAAAGAAGCATTGGTTATTTTTCTAAAATTATTCAATATAAAAAATGTACTGTTATGCCGAAGTGTTCCATACATCATGATCAAAATTGCACACATCAACTAGTATCTCGGCACCCGCGCGCCCCTTTATTGGTTTTCGAGAAATTCAGTTTTGCTATTTGCAAAAATTTTGGGTCCGCACTATACTTTCCTTGGCAAACTGATGTGTGTGTGAGTGATGATCTTCACTTGATCTCACCTGATTGACTGTGACATTGATCATTTCAGAGTCGCCAGACCAAATCCAATAGCAAAGACTGAAGATTCTAATACCCTGGACTTAGGCAAGAGGCCAACCTTTGATCTCACACCAACATTGGAAGTCAACCCGCTGCTCAACAAATACACCAAGTCCCATAGCTTCAAAGTTCACACATTTAAAGGACTGAACTGGTGTGAACTTTGTGCTAACTTCCTATGGGGATTCACAGCCCAGGGCGTGAAATGCGAAGGTATTGTGAATTCCTTTATTTTTAACCTGTGACGGAAAATAAGGGGTGTTGTGAGTTTGATGTGTGAATCTGTGTCTGTGACGTCGTAGCTCCTAAACGGGTACACTGGTTTTTTTAATATAAAGCTAATTGAATCGAGATGGATCTTACTGACTTATGCTACTTTCGTCAAAATCGGGTAAGTACTTAAACCATTTTTGAGATATTGGAGTTTAAAATAAAAAGGGTGGGGGTTCAACTTTTCTTAGTTTTGGTTATTATTTATCAACCGTATTCTGATATATTGCTATTATTATTGGTATCAACCTAGGATTTAATATAGTTTGCTAGGTAACATAAAGCAAATATCAATTGTTTATGACATGTTAGTATAATCTAAAGAAAGAGGAAGTTAACATACGGAAATCATAATATTAATAAGCAAACAGCAGTAAATAATAGATAATAGCTGGTCCTAGCACTTTGAACAATATTGAACATGTTAATGTTATTAGCCTTGCACACCTAATACGTAAGATAAAAACACAAAGTTGAATACAAAGGAAATGTTGAAGTTGTACGACATACCTACTTAAAGCCTATCTCTCGGGGGTAAGCCCTAGGAGGGGGGGGGGGGGCTTCACCAAGAAGGTTCCATGTTTTGGTTTTATGACATCTCGAAAACAATGCGTCATGGGTAATTTTGTTATACTACACAATGAAAGGTGATAAGATAAATTTTTCTACAACTTTGATTTATATAATATTTTTACCTATTCCCAATCGTTGCCTAGATATCAAATAACGGACAACTTTCAAAAATGTGCTTTTTACCTGACTTCTGTAAAACTGCAAACGCACAGAGAGTTGTAATATCTGAACCCTTATGAGCGATGCCATTTAGAGCACCGACCGGAAAACGCGTGGCCTATCCGATCTCTTTCATACACGTACGGTTATTACAACCGAGACCGCTTCCGCGCCACCCCGCTGCCGCTGTCTATAAGCTTGCACTTAATGCATACCTAAATAGATGTCACAATGGTGATGCTCAAATGTTTTCAGACTGCGGCTTCATAGCTCACTCGAAATGCTCCGAGCGCGTACCGAACCACTGCGTGCCAGATTTAAAGAAGCTCCGAGGCGTGTTCGGCATAGACCTGACTACCTTACTCAATGCGCACTCCAGTACTCTGCCGTTCGTCGTGCGGAAGTGTGTCAACGAGATAGAGGCAAGAGGGATGGACTCCGAAGGCATTTACCGAGTGTCCGGGTTTGCTGATGAGATTGAGGCGTTGAAAATGGCTTTTGATAAAGGTGAGGTGATTTTTAAAGCACTATTTATTTATTTATGTCTTGCTATTCCAATGTAGTTCATAGATCCATACTATGGAATGTAGCGCCTCCTTGGACTTCAGTGACGAGTACTTTGTCACCTAAACGAACAGGCAAGGGATAGTAGTTAGTAGCTACTCTTATGCCCGTTTTCACCAACGACACCTAAGTCATCACCTAGTCAGGGGACCCCTATCCTAAGTGGCCCCTTATATCTCTCCCTAACCTAATTTCATTTTCACCATCCTAGGTAACACCTTAATAGGGGTCCCCTAACTAAGTGACGGTTTGTTTTATCTATAGTGATTTCTAAAACCGGTTTTGTATCGATAATTTTTTTTAAGAGAAATAACTTCAAAAATCGTGTATAAAAAATTAAACCAACATGTTAAAAACATAGATAATCTAGACAAATATATCATTAATACTAAATTGACGTCTTATTTCTTATTTTTGAATGTTGACTAAGGCTGTATGGCATTATCTTTGCCATCCAGAAAAATAAGAACTTACAGTGACAGTTTTTAACCATCTAATTTTTTTCGAACTTTCGGTGCGATGATTGTAGTTTATGAGCGAGCATTCATTGACTGAAACTGGAATGATTAGATCTGATAATTTATTCATGAACTGCACATATTTTCAAAGCATTGTTATTCGATTTCTTTGAAACCCGTATAATACAGAACAGACCAGAACCCGCGAGCGCGCGTGTTAATTAATCGCTTCTCGTGTGATTCCTACATGCAGAAATGCCGTTGGGTTTATAAAAAACAGAACAGGATTATATTTTAAGTGAAAACGGATAGCGAAATCAATAATAAATTGACACAGTGCGCGGCGTGTTGTTATAATTGAACGCGGCTTCTGGTTTGTTTTGTATTCTGAGGGTCATTAATAGACTGATAATGAATATTAAGCATTCGTCCAGCTGCGATGAGGTCTTCCTTTATACAGAACTATTCTTCTTCTGTTCTGAGTTATCCTTATATTCCAAATACCAATAATGTAGTATTTTTTTAAGTATGAAAAGCACGCTTTCTTTCGACATTCTACGAGTAGGTATATCATATGAAAAATCTTTAGTATCTATCATACTTTGTTAAATCATCTGATCTTCAGTCTGATCTAAACAAGTTTGATGTGAATATAAAATCTAATTATTCAACAGCTTCCAAACTCTACAAAATCATTTAAATAGCCTTCCATTTTATATAAATCTTATCAGTTTTGGTTAATTATTGCATAACAAATGCACGATAACCTATAAAAATTAAAACGCATCTGCGACTGCGCGAACTGTCACTTAGCGCTAGGGGGTCAATATTCGAGCCCCTAAACTTAGGGGGCCCCCTAAGCAGTTAGGTGTTACTTAAGCGTTGGTGAAACGGAAATTGGTCTTAGGTGTCACCTAAAAGAGCTAAGGGATCCCTTAAATATTAGGAGTCGCTGGTGAAAACGGGCATAAAGCCTCAAGAGCTGGCAAGAGCTGGAGGTCGTAGCGCAGGATCGTTCCAAATGGAGGAAAATACTGAGAGCCCCATGTCCCTGATTAGGGATAACAGGACATGATGATGATGATGTTAGCCTCGAGGGTTCCCTCAAGAGCGTAACTTATGCAGATGTTATGCCTGGGGACCGAAGTCCGAAGGAAGAGAGTTGGAAGTTGTTGAGAAACTTCGTCAGCGCGATGTAGAACTGAAAACTGCGAAGAACGTTCGATGACTAGATGGCGCTGGGAGTCGTTAGAAAGTCTAAGTTGGTACTCCTACTGGATGACAGATGGCGCTAGAGTCGCTACAGTAGTTAGTTCAGAAATTAAAAAGTTTGAAAAATACAAGCTTTTGCTGACTGTACTTTCATTGTCAACTAATTTACTTACATAACCATACCAAACTTCAAGTCAATTCGTCTACTAGAAGCACTCAGGCTCTAGAACCAATAAAATTTAATAAAAGCTTCTAAAAATCTAACCACACAGTCTACTACATACAGTCCGCGCGCGAAGTCTGAGGAAGGGGGGTGGGGGGGGCTGGGTTGGTTTTATTTTATCAAACACATAACATCAAGAATAATTTCATCAGCTCATATAAATAAATAATAATAATAGAGTAAAATAATAAATGTGAAACGTTGTCAATAGGGTAGTTGACTGATGTCAAAATAAAATAATTTTACATTTTCACTTATCAAGCTTCCGAAAATACTCATATCAAACCGATGGCTCACTTATTACTGCAATTAAAACTATTATTCATTGAACAAAAACTAATAAAATGAGGCAGTTTGATCACTGAAAATGATGACGTCATAGTTCTTTAATTCAATACAAACTTCATACTAACGGATCCGATCAAATCTTTTTGCCATTTAAAAAAAAGTCACCGATTTGACCAAGAGGCAACATCCCTATTGCAACTTGCCAACTTGCAGACGGCGAAGCGGCAGATCTGAGCCAGTTCAGCAACGTGAACGTGGTGGCGGGCACGCTGAAGCTGTACCTGCGGCTGCTGCCCGTGCCGCTGGTCACCTACGAGGCGCACCCCAAGTTCGTGCAGGCCTCGCGTGAGTACCAGTCACAATATAAGATTGACGACCGAATAGCCTAGTGGTTAGAGACCCTGACTATGAAGCTTGAGGTCCCGGTTTCGAATCCCGGTCGGGGCAGATGTTTGTGTGATGAATACGAATATTTGTTCTCGGGTCTTGGATGTTTAATATGTATATAAGTATGTTTATTCGTTGTCTAATACCCATAGTCATAGTATAGGCTTTGCCTAGTTTGGGACTAGGTCAATTGGTGTCAATTTGTCCCATGATATTTATTTATTTATTTACTTAATACAAAATTCTAAATTTTATTCAGCAAATAGGCAGTTGAATGCTCTTTCAAACGTCTTTTTTTTTTTAGTCTACCAGCGCTTTCGGAAAGACCATGATTGCCAAAAAGAATGCGCCGCAAGAAACTTGACACAAAGTATTTTTTTTCTAAAAACAAGTTACATTATCTCTTACAGTACGTAATTTTTTTCATGTATTCAAATCTCAGCTCTGCTGTTTATCACCAGAGCTCGGACAGGTCATAGCAAAAACAGATAAGGGAATAGAACAATACTCAATAGACTCGATACTTAAGATTATAATTATCTAAAGAGGATATTATCGTAATTTAACATTAAACCTTATTTAGTTGCATATCTGTCATGGTTTTGTCAAAGTGGCATTCTTGAAACAGTTTTGTGGTGAAAATTTAAATTAGTGAAATTATTTACATATGGTTATTTCTAAATATTTATAATATCTAGAAAATAAAAGCTATTAACAACTGGATTGAGAACTACCTCGAACTCTATTAAAATGAAATTGAAAAATATAATTAAATAATACTGTACATAATGCGACTCTATTAATCTTGTTCTATTACCGTGATACAATTATTTTGCTATGACCTGTCCGAGCTCTGTTTATCACTTTTTGCAGTGACTAGCGCCATCTATGTGATTGCTCCGCAAACCGTAGACAGCACACTCCTTCGAAACTTATCAGTTTTCCCGGACTATGAGATGGCGCCACTAAAGCAATCAATTCATGATCTCTAATAAAAAAATAAACCGTTAAAAAGGTTATGCGTAGGTATTAATATAGACCTCCTTTTGAGATAATTATGATCATGGTAAAATGTTGCAGAGCTGAAAACTCCCTCGGACCAAGTGACCCTGCTGCGGGAGTGTCTGGACTCGCTCCCCAAGGCGCACTTCAACTGTTTGCAGTACATGGTGCAGCATCTGTACAGGTGAGGAGATACGTTTTAAAAAAACAATCCCCGTAATTAGCTTCGCACTTAATAGTACATTACTGCAGATGCCGGGAAGAAAGGGGGTGCCGGACGAAGGGGTTAGACGGCCGAGTAACACGAGGCCGGCTATAGTACGGTCGAGGAAATTAATTCCAGACCCACCATGGAACCTTTTCACAGTAAACGTCATAGTGATATCGCATAGTTTGACAAGGAAAATCGTTATGACGTTTAATATGAAAATGTTCTACGGTGGGTCAGGAATTAACTTCCTCGACTGTACTAGTCCGGGAATCCCTTGCTTGTGTAATGCTTTTCTCAAACATTGTAAGGGAATGAAAAAATAGAAGAAAAAAAATTGTTTTAAACTGTCTGCTAGTCGACTATCCTCCTTCAATGATCGGCAGCTTTCCAATAAGCCCTGGCTCTGGCTCGACTGGATGGCGGCGACCACCTGCAGGACCAGGCTTAGTATTCATATTAAGACAAATTATTTTAGCCAAAATCTTTTCTTCCCTTGAACCTTTAATAACTTGTAATGCTGCAAGTTAAATTTGACCCGCTTCCAGCGGTCAGATCGACTTGAAATTTGGAATAGTAATGTAAATTGGATGACGATTCAAGTATAGTCAACAAAAAGTACAGTCGGCAAAAAAAGTTTATATTAAACATTATTTTTTAACAGAAAACTTACGAGTATATTCCGTTTATTTTTAGTGTCGCAACGAAGCCATACAAAATAAGTGAAACTTTCAATTAATTCACAGGGTCTCCCAAATGGCAGAGGTGAACAAGATGGGCGCGCACAACTTGAGCACAGTGTTCGCCCCCACGCTGGTGGCGACTCCGCCGGCCATCACCGACCTCGCGTTCGAGATCAGAGCGTTGCAGGCGCTCATCGAGTACTGTCCGCAAATCTACTATGGCAACCAGTAAGGAGGATACTATACGGAGTGTCAAAGCCCATACTTCGAATCGTTCCCCGCAGTCATGTTAAAATTCAGGCAATTTCTAGATGGCGCCAAGGTCGTAGCCAGCGGGTCAAATAATAAACAAAACAGCGGTACGAATGTGTCACTCAAGCTAGGTACATGGCGCTGAATGTAAATAAGAACGATTCAAAGTATGGGCTTTGTCAATCCGTTTACTTTCCATGATCCTTGGCAACCAGTAAGGATTGTAAATTAAAAAAAAACTCGCAAAAGTCAAAACCCCCCATATTTTCATATCACATGCCAGTATCTTATTTGGCAATGTACTGTCGAGCAAATTGATTCGTGACCCAAAGATCGTTGTCACAGTAAACGTCCTAATTATTTTTTAACAAACAGTGCGATGTCATTATGTTGTTTTCCGTGAAAAGGTTCCACTGTGGGTCAGGAATAAATTTGTTCGATAGCACGTAGTATACAGTCAAGGAATCTAATTTCCCACCCACCTAAGGTTTAATATCGTATAGCAAACTGTCACCGTTAGAGCTTGATAGAACACAACGTTGTTGTGACATGTCGCGTTTACGTTGACATTTTCGACCTTAATGCATTGCGAATGTCTAACAACATTTCAACGAAATGGGTAGAGAATTAAATTCCTGGACGGTACCTACACGTGAACAAATACTATCTTTTTTGTATTTTTTTGTTTTTCTAGTTTTTAGTGAAGACGAGACTTTAATTTTTTTTTGTTATTATACTATCTTACTACCTAATAAATAAAACCGTGTTCGAATCGGTTTATCCGCTTGAGAGCCACAAACAATACACTCTTTTTCTTTGAAAGAGGTACAGATCAGTCGAGGGCTCAGAATGCGTGCGCGCAACTTGGTCTGTGCTTTCTTTGAAGCGAAGCGGCTTTATGCTAAATTGACACTTGGCAGCAGTGAACACTTACTAGTTAGTAGGAATCTCAAAAACGGCTGAACCGATTTTTATGAAACTTAGCTAACAACTATCTCGACTGAACTAGCTTTCGATTAAAAAATGCCACGTCTCAATCCGTTGATGTGTTTAAGAGCTAGGTTGCCACAGACGGATACACAGATACACCCGTACACAGAAACACAGGTTAAACTTATAACACCCCTCTTTTCGTGTTGGGGATAAAAAAAAATAGGCAAGACTATGCATTTTATTAAAATAAGTTTAGTTTTTTTTCTGTTCATAATGTTCACAGTGTAATAATACTTCATTAAAATGACTTAATATAGCGATGTTACGAGTCGACCCTTTTCCAACTCGGATAACTCGAGATGATTCGGAACGTTGATCCGAATCAGAATACGAGTTGACTCGACTTGGATCAACCGGATGGCGTTCGCTCAGTCCGCGAGTCGGCGAGTCGAGTCGAGTTCGGCGTATTCGAGTTGGGGTATACGAGTCGCCTAGTTTGCGACTCGCATAACTCGCATAATTCGCATTCGTATCAAGCCGAGTCAATCGAGTTGGGTGCACGTTGCGGTTGCGCGATTCGAACCGCCGAGTGGAACCGGCAAGTCGAGTTGATTCGACTTGCGAAGGAACTTGATTCGAATCAACTCGCATAGCGTCTGATTCGGATCATCCGAATCAGACAACTCGACTCGCCCATCGCTACTTAATACTTCAATGGATTATTCATAAACATTCATTCATAATAATATTTTAGCAACATGGTCCTAATCAATGAAATGTGCAATTTAAATTTAAAATCGATTCCTATTGTAAAAATCTCGTAGAAATTAGGCTATGATTTTATCGGCTTTCGGTTTAAAAATGTGATACTACTTGTATATTATCGGTCTTTCTAAAAGATGTCTTATAACCATTCCAGGTTGTGTTGTACTAAGTTATAATTCGATACAGACTGTTTTATGTTTAGTTATAGGTAAAAAATTATGAACTTTTCAAACTTTTGTGTACTTGCGAAAGGACATTTTTATGGATAAAGCGGAATTTGCCTTACGAAACTAGTTGCATGACACTAGTTTTATCTAAAAATCGCGCTACACGAAACTGTTTCGTGTAATCGATGCATGCATTGTTAAACTTGACGTTTACCTACACCGTGAAATTGTTGATGAAATTAATGTCACAGAACTACTATTATGCCACTAGTTTCGTAATGCAAATTCGGCTTTAGCGATGAAAGTAAAATACAGGCTTCTCTTTCAATATTGAAAGGAACTAATAGTAATGTAATATAATGGTAGTTTGGTTTCTTAACATGTGCAAGTAAAGAGAGAAAGAAAAAAAGTGAATCTGGCTTTACAAATGACAAAGTTATGAAAAAACACATTTAATTAACGCTAAGGTTCCAATGCTTGACACCCTAATTCCAACAAATGACACCCAGCTTGTCGCCTTTATTGTGCTAAGAATTAAGATTGATGGTGTCAACCATTGGCGCAGTGTCGGATACTGGCACTTATTTTTTAAACTGTACGTTAAGGTACGGTTGGATAAGAAACGATCCTAAAAACTTATTACGATTTAGATTAAAAAAACTTTTTATACTTTTACATAATTTTCGCATTTAAATAATCACAAATAGCATTAAAAAAGGTATTTAATAAAAGTATTACTCTCATTTTACCCAGTTGTCTTATTAATTATTAAACATAGGCCGTCGTCTACGAAACGCGAAATAATTAGGTTGGTATTATTTTGCGTACTTCTAACTCATTGTAACCAGGATAATTTGTTGTTTTAAAATGAAGTCCATGCTTTGAGTCATCGGCCGCAAAACTTCCAGGCACTATTACTAAGGCCGAATGAATAACTCCCGTAGGTATTTGTTCCGATCCGTCATTCATTCGCTCATAAGAGTCAGTTACAGCTCGGCCACAACATACGTAGTATCTTTATCTATACTTAAAATACTCTTTGGTAGTAGTATCCGTTAGTAGTCTGGCCACGCCTGTGCGCTCTCGGGCTCACGGTAATTCGTGTTGCTTGTGCAAGTAGCTTCAGTGTCCATGCCCAAAATGGATAGAGGTCTAAATTTGCCGAAGAACTGTTCAGTTTATAGTCACTACACTCCTTATCCAACAACGATACTTGATAAAAAGAAACCGCAAGGAACAGCCGCGTGGCACGTAGAGGACTTGGGAAATGGTGCTCGCTTCTATGGTTCAAATACAAGAATACGCACAGCGAATGTTGTGGATGCTGTCCATGATTTGCGTAAAGAGACTGGTATAATTGCTGGAGACAACAAGAATATTCGTATTCTAACAGGAGGGCATGGCGACAGATTCGGCCATAACTGGATGTCAAGAGATTCTAGCCAAGAGAAAGCTAGCAGGATAGATAAATTTAGTCATCGTGATTTTTATGATAGCGACAGCAAAAAGTTTGGAAAAACAAAGTTAAGTGTGAATTCGAATAATATGATTAAAGTTTATGATATTGGCGGCGTCTCGAATGATGAGCTTGGACAGCATTTATCAAGTAAAGACCATGTTATTTTGGCACATTGTTACTCGCGTAATGACGCTATAGTTCGCAATGCATTACAATTGCCACCGGTTCCGTCGTACATACAAAAGTTTAAACCCCCTTTACTTCCGCCTCTATCGGAAAGGCTGCGTCAAATAACTGACCAAAAATCGAAGTGAAGTATAAGTTAAGAAGATACCTAAGTACTTAAGTTTAATACTTTTGCCTTTCGAGACGTAGTATTATTAGTTATGCACCTTTTTTATAAATAAAATATTTACATAGGTATGTAATCGCAGCATTTAATCCAAGTACTTAAACGATATCTTAATAAAAGGTTTTTTTGCGTTAGTCGTTTTATTCAATTACATGGTCGCAAAACACTGATTCGCGTTAACCCTTTTCGCACAAAACATCATGACATGACAGATATATCTGTCAAATGATTAATTGTGAATTTGATTGCGAAAAGGTTCCATTACCTTATACCTATATACCTAATATAATTAAAGTGAGAAAAGCTTTCCCCTGTCAAAATGTTTATGACATTGTCTTAAGATTGATTTTTGCTTAGCCCGTGGGAAAGGTTTTCCTACTGTGTCTATACCTACTTATCTCTACCGCCCTTTAATGGAAGCGGTGTGTTAATTATTCTTCACTTTCGGTTTTGTGGTGGGTTTTGCGTACAAAAATAAGTATAAAAATGTACTTTAGTGCTGACACGATTCTCTACTCGACTTCGATGATTTTTGCGCAAATCATTATCACTCTTATTTATCTCAACAACTGGTAGGAAAAACTTCCCAGACCCACCGTCAGAGGTCAGTTAGGTAGTTACATTTCAGCGAAACTTTAGCATCACGAATGACATGCCTGCCTACTAAGTAGGTAGTTCAATTCAAATCGAATCTGACGGCGGCCCGCGCAGACGTCGGCTCCTAATTCTAAAGCAAGAGGAAAATTGCAGCGATTTTTCTTGAGTGAAGACGTACCTTGATACCTGCGAAATCGTGAGTAAGTACCCCATTCCATTAGTCAGTAGACCTATAGTAAATTTTATCTATTTATTTTATAAAATTTATTTACACACATTACTGAAACTGCAAAAACTAACTAGGTAAACTAAACAAGGAATGGTGAAAAACATCAAGTAGGAACACTAGTTTGCCTGTCCTCCATCATCTCTCAGAATATTGACAATTGTCGAACACAGCAGCCCATCGCCACGCCAACAGATCGCACTCTGAGCCTCTACTCCGAAGTCCGAAATTCAAAGTTTCTTTTAGTTTTTTTCCGAAATTCGTCCCTTTCGCTTTCGGGTTAACCTTTTTTGGCGAGAGCGACGTTCGGATACGTACTTCGAATTTCGGACTTCAGTGCCCTTAGTGTAATGAAAAAGCACAAAATACATCTCGATCGCGTTTGCGTTAAAGTGCCAAATAGTATGAGAATTGTTAAACGCGAACACGATCGAGACGTTTTTCTTGACCTAATTGGCGATTACACTAGGGGCTCTGAGTAGACACTCTGGTGCCGTCTCCAGAAGCATTTATGTGCGTTTATGTTTTAATACCTATCTATGACAGTGTTAGAAGCATTGAGATAGGAAAGTGGAGGTGTTATATTCTTCTATATGAAGCGTGACTTATACAAATATCTGCCATATCGACACATACATGTCAAACGGCATTTTATCTCTTTTTAACTTACTGACAGCTGCATAAGAATAGGAGAGACAAACTATTTGTTGGTTACTAAATTTGGCAGCACTCTCTAAGTGACGTCACGAGTTTACGACAGCGTGGCAGGTGCCACCATGTTCCGTGCCAAGTTTCGTGGTAGATGTGCTGTCAAACGGTAGCCGGCTCCGAATATATTTGCTGTTTTTGTGAGGATTACTCTAAGAAACGAGTTATCATGGTGTGCAGGGCTCTGTCTTTGATTGTCCTAATCATGCCCTAGTGCTGCGTCAGACAGTGTAGTGTTAAAAAAAACATTAATCAACCTGAATTGACCCTTCAAAGGTTAGTAACCAGTTACCTTGAATAATTCGAATGTTTTATTGTATTTTGGCATGTATCGTAACATAATGATCTTATAAAATGAGTACGAACGTCTGTTTAAGTACGATTTGTTTTATTTTTCAATGATTTTATATATTTCAACAGAAATAATTTGCTTGATTTTGGCATATTAGCTTATGCGGTGCTAAGTATCGACATAGGTATCGATGAAATTCTAAACATTGTTTGAATTTTTTTTTCGTCAGATTTCCTGTGAATGAAACTGCCAAAAATAAAAGGATTGGAAATGAAAATATAAACCCATGACATAAGACATGGTTTGTCTGCTCGATGCACTTCGACATGTCATGCTTCAACAGAACTCTTAATGTGACGAGATTGATGACGTGACGGAGCAATTCAGGTAATTATTAGATCTAAACATATAAAATAAAACCGTGACTTACTGACTGACACACAACGCACAGGCTGAACCAGATTTGAGATTTGGAAAAAATGTCCCTTGAGCAGGCTGGAGATAAACTTATAGATACTTAATATTCTTCTTTTTCAGTCTACTCGTGCCTGTCACCTGTGTTGCCTTGTACATCAAGTGTGAGGGGAAGGTAATGTCTGTAATCAAAATGATTATAGATTTGAGGTTTCGCTATCACAGAAAAAGAAGTTGTGAGTGTTGTGACAAAGTATCTTTCAGAAACTATTAGAAATGAATAAAAACTTTGGAGATGCCTAAGGCAAATGTTTTTTATTTTCACTTTTGTGGTTAGTAGGACCTTGTGCGAGGTCCGTCCCGATCACTACCACCATCTTACTCGCTAATCCTGCCGCTAAGTAGCAGTGCTTGCACTGTTGTGTCCCGGTGTGGAGAGTAAGACAGCCGGTGTAATTACGGGCACAAGAGGAATTCCATCATAGCTCTCTAGGTTGGCAACGCATCTGCAAACCCATATACACACATGTCATAACTCCTCTATAATGCGTTCAAAAACCGTAGAAAATGTGAAATATCTGCAAAAACCAACATAATTTACAATAAAAAAACAGTCGATACGAAACGTCAGCTCGGTATGTTTACTTATCTATGATAAAAACAACAGTCAAATTCGTGACAGGTATGGATATGATAATGCCTTCTGCTTCTGAACGTGTCTTAGAGTACTTATGATATGTGTGTAGATAAAATTAATGTATGCTACTCTAGATAATTAGGCCTTAAAACACTCGTAATGTAACAGTTGCATAAACTACTATAGCGTAGATTTTATCGATATCGATATCTGCATACGTTTAACAGTCCCAACCCTATGAAAAGCAGCCATGTTACGTGCCAAATTTTAGTAGGTATGCACGCTAATTCTGTAGGTATCACCGGTCCACTTGCTATTAGGTCTGTGGTTAGAAGTGATGAAGTATAAATAGGTCACCTGAGGTCACCCCTCACAAAAAATCAGCTCACAACAATCTTTGTTTATAAAACTCTCTATAACGATAAAGACCACGATCTCGTTGCATTTCGTCGTAGGTAAGTACCTAAACTAGGTAGGTATTAAATATATATAGCCAACGGAAAGCATCCTTATATACTTAGATAAATACGTACTTATATACTTAGATAAATAGATACTTATATACTTAGATAAATAGATACTTATATACTTAAATATTAAACATCCAAGACCCGAGAACAAACATTCGTATTCATCGTATAAACATCTGTTGTCGCGGCGAACCGCGATTCTAATGTATGTGGTGAGTTAATGTACACTGCTCCTTATGATTTTATAGAGTGGCAACACTACCTGTTTGAAGGACTGAGCTCTTTATCCGAATATCAGTTGACAATTTTGAATTTGAGTATGAAAAGAGAGGGTGGAATGTGAGGTAGACCGGAGGAGTGTGTGCCTAGATGATGAGACTGAGAAGTGCGTGATGGAAGGCGATTCGGGTGAGTCCTATTGTAACATAACCTGATTCCCGACGTTATTCACGACAATAACAAGACGGTGTGGTCTTGGTGCTTGAACGATGTGTCTGTCGTTATGTTTCTTTGTTACGAACCCCGAGGAACTCGCTCGGGGAGCTCGAGTGTGTTGAAGCACAGATGCGAGGCTTGGGAGGACTATAAGGGGAGGTTGGAGGTCCATCCGGGGGGTGTCCCCCATAACACCCCATTGAAAGACTGGATAGGGGCTTGCTGTGTCTGACGAGCTTGATAAGCGGGACAAGCACCACGGTAAGTGGAGTACCCTGGAGACGCGTAGGGCCTGGCATGTCTGGTAGCCGGAGGTGATCCAGACGGGGCGTCTACACCGCGAGTCCAAAGCGGCATGTCTCACCAGCACCGATTTCCGATCACACAGTAATTAAAGTCTTATATTAAACAGAACGACACCGTTATCTTGCACCGAGATTCCATGGTCTCGTGTATACCATATCATACCCATTTTCTCTGAGATACTTTGTCGCAAGCTGACTCGAAGCAGATTACTTTACATAATGTTAATGATAACTCGGCGACAAAATTGGTGGAGGATGCTGACCTTTAACACTAACCCAGACTATCTCCGAAGCGTTAGTCAGGTGGAAAGTCAATTATAGTAATGAAAAAGTTGAATTTACTTAGCACACCGTAAAGACCGAGGTAGTGGTCATGTTTGAAAGACGGCTATAAATCGCTAAATTTGCATAGCACGCCGAAAAGACCGAGGCAGTGGTCATAATTGAGATACGGCTATAAATCCGTATATGAGGCCGAGGCAGTGGCCATTTGTACGGTTATAAATCGCTAAAAGATTTCGCGTTGTGAGGCCGACGTATTGGCCATATTTAGAATTGACGACGTTCCTACCTGGCAGCGTGAGATTATCGCTAGACTAGATTAATAACAATAACAGATTGCAATTAAAGTAAAAAAAATGCCACGGACTTTATTTTATATATCCTAGTTTTATACTTGGTCAATCTGCATACACCTTTATGTATGTGGGTAGACTTTGTAACAGAAAAAAGAAAAAAATAATAAATAAGCATGGTGTTTTATTTTACTGTTAAGTTGATTTGCCCACTGCTGTAATTTTGAGGTTCATTGTTATTATACCGTATTTCACCTCCGTGAGCTTTGTTTCCGAACGGACAGATTATTATAATATTTTCAAGTACGCCAACATTACGCAATTACAACAGAGGTTGTGTGGTGTTTACCCCTTTAGCCTTCTAGGCGTAATTAAACAAGGAGAATAGCTATGGTTTGTATCTTCCCTGTGAAGTGAAGTGTCAATGTCAAACGAATTTTTTTTCACAAGCGTGTATTTTTTTCTGTGTTGAACGGTCATGCTACTTTGAAATAATTACTACGAAGTTGAAGTACAGTTCATTTATGTAATCGAACTTTAGGCGCTTTTTTTCCGCTTTTGTCTCTCCTATTGTGAACCGATCACTGTAATTGTATAAATGTTTTGTGCTGTCTATATATATTGTGTATGTCCATATCAGGTGCACAACAAACACATGTAACTACCCCCATCTTGGAACCAACAAATTAAAAACTGGTCAAACACGTCATACATTATGCTGTTGTCAGGAGTCATTGGCAGTAATGGTCGCTAACCTATAAAGCGACCGGTTGCCATAAACAAAAAAAGTTGAAGTTGAAGTACAGTTCATTTATTGAAATTGTTGAATTGTTGATCAATTTAGATTATAATTATAATTAATTACGTTTGTAAAGAGAGCAAATACTCTTTGCCAAGTGTCAGATACACGTCAACGATATCGTTAGTTGGAGTAGCTTAAGGCGAATAGCCTTATGCGAGTTACAATCGGTGTTACTTACCTATTTAATAACATTTAAATATTTGATGCAACGCAACACATTTTGTCTGGATAAGGAAGAACAAGAAGTGAACAAAACCCAATCTTGAATAAGTGTCGGAAAATAGAATAGATGTAAGTTGGACTGTGTAAATTTATTATTACTTTGGCTAAATTATTGAGGCTTTACTAATAGGGGCAGATTACCAATAATGTTAAACTTTCAGATATACTTGCACGTGAAAGGGACCGTGTCGGCGATACCTGATCAAGATGGAGGAAGCTCTATATGCTCGGGTACAGAAAAGACATGAACATATGGTACGGCTTAAAAGTGAGGCTGGGGCAATGCTGGGTCAAAAAGACGGCATAGACCTGTTACTTACTTACTTACTAGCTGGGCGCAGTGACCCGAAGTGGATCTTGGCCTCCGACACCAGATTTCGCCATACCTTGCGGTCTTGGGTCAGCTCTTGCCAGCCATCGACCCCGAGGTCTGAAAGATCTTTATTGACTTCGTCCCTCCAGCGGTACCTAGGTTGGGAGAGGATCGAGCCGTCAACAGGGCGTACTTGGGTCGACCGAGCGGTCGTAGGCCGGTTGGGCGGCATAGACCTGTTGGAGCTAACAAAAAGGCGTCTACAGCTGAAGCGAGCGGTAGACACCTTTGAAAAGGAAACCCACATCTTTATTGAGAAGAGCTGCAAGAGTCTCCCTGCAGAATACTTAGGCGATCAAATGGAAGCCGAAGAGTTGATGGCCAGTCTCGAAGCGCTGGAATTAGCAGCAAACTCTTCTGTCAAACAAAGTGGACAGCAGGCAGCAAGGCTGCCTAAACTCGAACTACCCAAATACAATGGTGACATCCTGAAGTGGACCGAATTCTGGGAACTGTTCGAAGCAAACGTTCACTCAAGAGATCTTAAGGATGTGGACAAACTCTCGTATCTACTTGGCTCCCTGGAGGGTACAGATCTGGAGACTATGCAGGGGTTAGGCGCAACCAATGAAAATTATAAGATCGCAATTGATACTGTCAAGAGTAGATATGGGTTCAAAGAAAGGGTTGTCAATGCCGACTACGATGCTCTAAATAAAATTGGCACATCATCCAACATAGCCGTAGAATGTAGACAAACTCTCAACGAAATAGAGAAACACATAAGGATACTGTCAACACTCGGTAAGGATGTCAACAGTGGCCACCTGAGAGTAACAATCTCCAATAAGTTTCCCAGTGAAGTTATGTATCAGGTAAAACTCCTTACAAAGACAAATGATGTTAAAGAGTTTCGATCATCACTAAGCAAGGCAGTTGAAGCTATGGAGCATGCTATACCTCCATCCTCAGCTGCCATAGTTTCAACCCAAGTTCTACATGCAACCACTACTACTCCCAAGTTCCAGCTCAAGCAAAAGCCTGAACGTGCTACTGAAACTGCTGAACGTGCTACTGTCTATAAACGGCCAAGGAAGGAGTGCGCGTTTTGTTGAGGAAGTCATTTTAGTGACCAATCCCGAACGGTTTCATCAATGCAAGAGCGAAAGAAAAGGCTTTCTGGCAAATGTTTCATGTGTCTTAGACCTGGACACAACGCAAGGAGCTGTAAATCTAACAAAAAATGTTTCTTCTGCAAAGGCAATCACAACGGAGCGTTATGTTTGGAGAAGCTAAAGGTAATAAAGCCTGCTCCCGCTGTTGCAATAGACTGCGACCTTCCACAGTCAACGTTATGTCACCTACTTATTGACTGTGGTAGCCAGAGAAGCTACATAACCGGCAACTTTGCGAATATTCTAGCTGATGATGAATCTGTAGGTGATTATATAGATCTTCTTATTGGAAATGACTATTATTTCACATCAATTAAGAATGACCACCCACTTGTCAAAGATGACCTACATTTGGTATATTCAGATTTTGGATGGATCATATCAGGCAATATTGAGACTGAAGATGGATGTGCTTTGTCAATAGTGACTTACTGTCAGTATCATGAATCTAGTTGTTTGTATTTGACAGAACCGGGTTTACCACTTCGTGATACTGACGTAACGTTTTTATGGGCACTAGAAGGTATTGGTACTTATAACTGACTCTCCAAAGACAACCAGAAAAGAAGAGGCTGTAGAACACTTTAACAACAGGGAAGTATGTCGACGGTTGGTACGGAATTAATTGGTCATGGGTGCAATTTCCACCAAATCTACCAACCAACTACAATTTCGCATGGGGCAGATTACAGAGCCTTCTTCGAAGATCCGATGAAGAAGTACTAAACGATTATTCTCAAATCCCGAATGAACATTTGGATGCCCACATTATTGAACTAGTCGAGCCAACAACTGTACCAATCTATCAACAGGATAAACCTATACATTTTCTGCCGCATCACATAGTACGATAGAAAGGTAAAGGAGGTCGTATTGTATATGATGCGTCCGCTGATATGAAAGGCCAAAAGAGCTTAAACGAATGTATGTACTGTAGGCCATCAATGCTAGACGACCTGACGGCTATTTTGATGTGGAGAGATCACAGCTGACATAGAGAAAGCCTTTCTGCAAGTTGAATTGCAGGACGAAGACAAGGATGTGACAAGATTCGTTTGAGTAAAGGATTCAACTAAGGAACTAGATGAAGACAATCTTCTCCAGTATCGTTTCTGTAGAGTACTTACCGTTTGGGATAGTTTCAAGTTCGATTTTGTTGACTGCCACAATCCGGTACCACATGTCAAAATGCAGTAAGGCACTATTTACTGAAAAATATAGCTTTAATAATTTAGATTTATGAAACTATTCCACAGTCAGTCACTGAAAGCCGAAAACGTAGACAAAGTTTAGATACTGGGTCTCGTATAGAACGTAGTAAAGGACACTTTACAGCTTAAGACGGCCGATCACATAACTGTAAGAAGTGATCACGTGACCAAACGGATGTCTTACGTACATTGGCTCGTATTTATGATCCTTGCGGGTTTGTATCACCGTTAATATTGCCCGCAAAACTACTGTTTCAAGAGCTCTGTATTGCAAAATGTAAATGGGATACAAACCACTCTGAAGAGAACCTACATAACCAGACCATAATTACCTACATAATAAGACCAGTTAGAAGCAGTCAATGAGGTTCAAATACCACGATATGTAGGGGAAGGAAGTACGAGACAAACTTTGAGGTACGAGCTACACACGTTTGCAGACGGGTCAAAAGGGGCTTACTCGGCAGTCACTGATTTACTCATAGTTAGCCAGGATGGAAGTAAGACGGCAGTCTTTATGTCAAAGGCTAGAGTTACTGTTACTCCAGCAGAAGACCAAGACGACTTAAAAATACCCAGACTGGAGCTCTTGGCGTTCTTAATTGGTAGTCGGCTACTAAAATACGTGAAAGGGAGTTTAAACTTGACTATAGAGAAACAGTACCTGTGGACAGACGGTCTCGTCGTCTTAGCTGGATCAAAAGTAGTAATTCGTTACGCGCCGTGTAAATGAGATAAAGCAAAATAACGACGTCGAATTTCGGTATGTAAATAAATACCAAAACCCAGCTGATCTTGCTACCCGACCGGAGCTGTGGGAACAGAAGAAAGGATTATGGTTTCCAGGCCCTGATTTCCTCAACAAAGAAAGTCGATTCTGGCCAAGGTATGTGCTAAATGATGAACAGAGGACTCTTCTTTTGGCTGGGGAGGCCCTGGACATCATAGATGGTCCAGAGATGATCCAAGCTGATACTGTGACTAGTAAAGGTACAGAGGATAGTAATGGAAATGTTGAAAGTATTAAAAGGTTACAGACAAAATATTTTCACGAAGAAGTTACCGGAAAGGTTACTCACCTTACTAGAAATCGAGGTTTATACTTGGATGTAGACGGATTGTTGCGATGCCGTGGACGCTTATCCAACACAAACTGGGCTTATGATATGAAGCATCCGATATTACTCCCAAAGCAGACTGAGTTCACAGACAATATCATCAAGTGGAAATTCATTCTTCAGCTACCAAGCTAGCTGTTGTTGTTGACATTGTTCAGAGTAAGGATGACTCCAGTAAGAGTGAATTGGAAAGTTGGCAGAAAACAACTCTCTTATAAGAGGTCAAGATGAACAAAATAGAGTTGCAAATGTAAAGGGTGGAGATACCGAGTTCATCCGGTCCATCGGTAATTTGTACACACTCGAAGCAGAGGTGGAAGAATATGACTACCTAATTAGGACTGAACCGTTAGCTGTTGTCTCCCAAGATAGTTGTTCAAAATGAACCTCCTGTGCCCTGCCTCTCCGCCACCCGCTCGCGCCCCTCTGACTCTCTAGTATTGCACTGACCTAGGACAGACGAACAAGTACGTGCTACGTGTATGGTTGTGTGTGCCGTGAATGTGTAACTACTGTGAGCCTAAAGTGACCTTTATCCCACGGGAGCTCCCCAGTCGCAGCAGCAGCAGAATCCAGGTACCGTACACGTCAAGACTACTGACTTTCACCCATAACTTTCTCTTTAATCTATCCTCCTTTAAACATTGGTAGCAGAGCGTGGTTGGATCCCCTCTTTAATATTTAGTACGTTGCCTTCCAATAATCTGCATAATTTTGCCCTATTCCTAAATATCTAGTTGCTAGATACCTAAAGTTTTAAACCATAATAGTTATATTTGTGCAACATTCAATGCTCGCCCGGCCGACGTCTATTGTTCTAATATTTACCTGAGCCGAACCTTTTTTTTTGCGACAGACAGTTACGCCTATTCATTTCTGCATCTTGAGTCTTATTTGCAAGTATCGAAAGTGCAACTTTATTAGCATATTAAATATTAAACCAGAGTTGTTTACGAAGTTACTTGTTGTCGAGTAGGTACATTATGCCGGGTGATCGCGGGAATAATGATACCATGAGGTCAACGTTATATACGGAAACCGCGGATTATCGGAACTCCATCGGCACTTTAAGACTTACTAGCGACTGGCTGTTAAACGTTCACCAAGACCTTAACACCGCGTCCCAGTCACGGTTAGTAGTTTATCTAGACGAACTCGATGAACAATACAGGGAGTTTCGTACGGCCTGCGCTCAGCTTCTTGGCGGACTTGACCAGGCTATTGATGTCGAGGAGTACTCTTACGTACAAGATCTTGTGAGGTCAATGCGTGATAAAGTGGCCGACATGAAAATTAAGAGAAATGAATTGTTGCCGCTTCTGCCTCCTAGTGCGTCAAGTACCCCCTCCCGACCCACGGCGGCAGAGCGTGCTACTCTAGTGGTGTTGCGTATTTCAATAACGGCAACAAAATTATATTAAAGATAAGTATGGCAACACTGCCACTCCCTCTTCTGTACCAAGCATTGGAACGATCATTACACGCAAGTTGAATAATTTATTATTTCATTTATCTCCACTTCCACCACCAGCCTATCAAACAACATCACAAACTACTGTTCATGGTCCTTCGCGGAATTAAGGAAAATCAGTGGAAAGTGCAAAGTGAAACGTGAAATTTACAAAGACATTCGTGTTTTTCCTACGAAGTACAGCCGCCATTTTGCACAACACGTCGCAATATTTACCTACGTGCAAGCAACATCAAGGCGCGGGAGCAACGCGGTGCCGTTCCGAGTCCATATTTGAAGGGCCCGCGCAAGTAGTTGGGTGAGAGAAGAAAGACATACACCCGCAAGAGGGAGCGAGAACGCACTAGCGAATTCGGCACATCGTCGCGAGAGCACGCAAGCCATCCCGTTCTCACCCCATCGGCGCAAGCAAGAAAGGAAACAGTCGCGCCACGCCGTTGAAATCTATCGCCACGTTGTGTCGTCGTCGCGCGCTTACGGCGCTTAGTTCCACTTCCGAGAATCAAGCCATTCGTCGCCATTTTGTCGTTATTGTACCTACATACATTAATACTCTTTGGTTATTGTTACTTGTGTTCCTTTGTTTAGTTCGCTTGTAAAATCATAGTGTGGTTTAAGTTTACGCAATTCGACACTTAAAATTAAGTTAACAGTTAGATTTGGTGCAATAATTCCCATTGAGGGACTGGCTGGATCATGGGGGAGCGTGACGAAGAACTTCATAAAACGATCGCGGCACGTGGTTATGTTAAAGGCAGTATTACGCGGCTCCTTGCGCTTACTAAATCCGATCTATCGAAAGAATCGATACAAAAGCTAAACACAAAACGAGACCGAATAATTACGCTCTTTCACGAGTACGAACGTTACTGCAAGGTTATAAGTTTCCTAGACCCGAAGGACGCTGAAGACGAGACAGTGGAGGAAAATTATTATTCTATACTCGCAGCGTTAGATAGTGAGACCGAAAACAGGCGCGCAAGCGCTCCTCCGGCTAGCCAGCCCGCCAATCCACCAACACCAGCTGTAGTCAATGCAAAAACAAAATTGCCACCAATATGCATACAACCATTTAGTGGTAAGTTTACCGACTATATACCATTCAAGAACCTGTTCACGTCACTAATAGACGGCGATCAAACTCTTGATCAAGTTCAAAAATTTTACTATTTGAGGTCATTATTAAAAGAGGAACCTTACAATTTAATTAAAAACCTACCGGTAACGGGCGCTAGTTACGAAGCTGCGCTGCAACTATTACGTGATCGGTACGACAACAAGTACAAGATAGTTAGTGAGCACATTTGCCAAATATTAGATTTAAAAGCTATAACCAGGTCGACAGCAAGTTCACTTAGGGAATTTGTTTCCTGCATCAGACAGCAATTAGCAGCTATTAAAAGCCACGAACCTAACGTCATTTACTGGGACGCAATACTATTGTCCATTTTGTCTCGTAAACTAGATACATTCACCGCACGGGCGTACCAGCTGGAGCGTGACGCAGCCGCCGAGCCCAGCATCGAGGAACTGCTAAAATATTTGGACAAACGAGCGTTAGCAATAGAAAACGCCGAGCAGGGTCACGGCCAACATCAGCCGCAAACGAGCAGCAGCCACAGGGTAGCAGCACACGGCGTCGCGACCACAGCATCATGCAGCTACTGTAAGTTAAAAGATCACAGATTATTCAGTTGCAAAAAGTTTCAATTAATACCAGCACATGATAGACTGACATTTATAAAAGAAAACAAAATGTGTATCATATGTTTAGGTGGACATTCAGGGCGATGCAGGTTTCACTTCCGCTGTGCGGAGTGCAAGGGCCAGCACAATACTTTATTACACTGTAATACAACAGCGACTGCATCACCTGTCACTTTGACGGGCAGCGCTAACAATAATAATGTACTTCTTCCTACAGCAACAGTAAAAGTATTTGGTAGCAACGGCACCGAATTTCACATCAGAGCCTTAATGGACTCCGGCTCTCAAGTATCATTGATCACATCTGAAGTGGTCAAACTACTGGGTCTAACGCCTACGAAAAATGACACAAATATCATTGGCATAGCCAATGCAAAGAGCACAGTTAAATATTGCATTCCGCTAGAAATACATTCTGTAAGAGTTCCGTTTAAAACCAACATAACCTGTCATGTGGTAGAACAAATAACATGTCATTTGCCTCAGTACAAATTTGACATCTCTGCTATACAAATTCCATCAAATATCACATTGGCTGATGAAAAATTTAATGTGCCAGGTGAGGTTCACATGCTAATTGGTGCGGACGTATTTTTTCAGACGCTGTTGCCGAGTCAGCAGCCAACCAGACTGGAGCTGCCCGTGCAACCGCCGCCGCCCAACTCGTCGCCGACGCTGCTGACCGAGCCTGTGGTGAACGCAGGCGCCGCGCCACGCGATACATCTAGCCTGCATGTGTTCAATACGGTATTTGGACATATAGTCGGAGGTACCCTACCACAACATTTATCTGAGCCTACCTGTAACAAAGTCGTATTAAAGTGTGAATTAGGTCTAAATGAAACAATAGCTCAATTTTGGACTACTGAAAAGGTCCCAGAAATATTCAATGAGAAATCTTCTGAACAGGAACTTTGCGAACAAATATTTCAAAGTACTGTCAAACTAGATAACAATCATTTCGAGGTTGCATTGCCATTAAAATTGCCTTTGTCAGAGGTGAACGAGTCGTTAGGAGAATCTTTTAAATTTGCCCTTAAAAGATTTTTAAACTTGGAAAAAAAGCTGCATTTAAATCCTGATTTATTCATGCAATATCAGCAATTTATTCATGAGTACTTATCACTCAATCATGGTCACTATGTTGACATTGAGGCATATAACCTGAACAAACAAGCAGTATACTTTTTACCCCATCACGCTGTAATAAACGAAAATAGTAGAACCACGAAATTACGCACAGTGTTTGATGGGTCAATGTTAACAAACAAAAAAGTTTCTCTTAACGACTTGCAATACAATGGTCCAGTAGTTCAACGCGACTTGTTCGACATAATCTTGCTCTTCCGTCTAGGAAAGTACACATTTACTGCAGACATCAAACGAATGTTCCGTAACATCAAAGTAGATTCGAATTATTCTTCCCTCCAAAATATACTCTGGCGAGACAACCCTGACCAGCCAATCAGATGCATAAGATTGGACACTGTCACATATGGACTAAAAAGTTCTAGTTATCTGGCGACACGTTGTTTAGATGAGTTAGCAAATAGGTACGAAAGTTTGTATCCACTAGCGACATCTGTTGTAAAAAATAACATTTATGTTGATGACATAATTTATGCAAACAATGATATTGAAACTGCTCAAAGCGCGAAAGAACAATTGTGCAATTTGCTTCAATTAGGTAGTTTCCATACCCACAAATGGTCGTCAAACGATGAGCGACTTCTGTGTAATATACCATCAAAGGAGCAACATTTTGACAGTCTAGATTTGCAAAAGAATGGCTACAATATGAAAGCCTTAGGATTGCAGATTAATATAAAAGATGATCATTTCATAATTTCATCTCCAGAGCCGTTTACCTCTGCAAAAATAACCAAAAGAAATATTTTGAGCTACATTGGTAGATTTTATGACCCAATGGGGTTTGTTAGTCCAATAGTAGTCACAGCAAAGGCCATCATGCAAAAATTGTGGAAAACAAACACCAGTTGGAACGATAGCCCACCTTCCGATATCCAGCAGGAGTGGCTAAAATTCACTGCTGATTTGTCCATGATGGAACCTATCTTATTGAACAGAAACATAGACATTTCAGATAAGCAGAAGGTCGAGCTGGTCGGTTTCGCCGATGCTTCGAGTGCGACGGCCTATGGATGCTGCGTGTACCTGCGGCGCACAGATTCCTCAGGTAAAACGAATACTCATTTACTCTGTTCCAAATCAAGAATTAACCCTGTCCAAAAGAAGGGCATTACGGTGCCGAGGCTTGAATTAAATGCGGCGCTCCTCCTTTCCAAACTAATAGTCAAGACCTATGACACACTTCAGCTTAAAGTTGTTATAAAAAACGTTTATCTATTCAGCGACTCTCAGATTGTTCTCGCATGGCTTAAAACAGAGTTAACAAAGCTTCACGCATATGTGGGGAACAGAGTGAATGTTATTCGCCAAAATACCGCTAGGTGGAGCTGGCTGTACGTCAGTACTAACGAAAACCCCGCCGATCTCATCAGCAGAGGAGTCAGGCCGAGCGATTTGGGCAGCAACAATTTATGGTGGCAAGGGCCACAGTTTCTCCGAGATAGTAAGTACGATTTCGCTTCCCACGATACCCATATAGCTCAAGATTTGCCTGAGGTTGAACCTTGCTCGGTGTTTTCCTATAACCTGGTGTGTCAAGCTGCTAACTCGATTGATTATATAATGGAACGTTTATATCGATATTCTGATATTAACAAAATCATTAGGCTTTATGCTTACATTTTGCGATTTTTTAATAACACAAATAAAAACAAGGAAAAATTGAATTCAATTTTTTTGCAGAGTTCCGAATTAAACAACTCTCTGATGCATATAATTAAATATGAACAAAACAAACAATTTCAATCCGAAATCGCATACCTAAGCAAAGGGCAAAATGTGAAGGGCAATTTAACTAACCTGCATCCTTTCCTCGATGAGTTGGGACTCTTACGCGTCGGTGGTCGACTTCATCACGCTCAAGTTGCTTACGCGCAAAAGCACCCCGTTATCTTACCTAAAGGTTCTCTCATTACGAACTTGCTTATCAGAAATGAGCATGAAAGGTTATTGCACTTAGGACCAAAGCTTTTACTTTCGCATTTGAACAACAGGTTTTGGATTGTGAATGGTTTATTAGAAGTCAGAAAGATTACCATTAAATGCGTTACTTGTTTCAGACAAAAGGCCAAGGCGGCTAAGCAACTAATGGGTTCCCTGCCAGCCAGTCGCGTCACTGCCACTAGCCGAGCGTTCGAGAAAATCGGAATGGATTTCGCTGGACCAATCGACGTTAAGCTTTCGCGTATTAGAAAATCTGTAGTCGGCAAGGGATATATCTGCGTATTCGTCTGTTTCACGACGAAAGCCATTCATTTAGAATTGGCCTCAGATCTAACCACTGAGACATTCTTAGCGTGCCTAAGGCGATTCATTTCCAGAAGAGGGCTGCCCACAGAAATCCATTGCGACAACGCTAGTACTTTTAAATGTGCAAGGAACCAATTAGTCGAACTGTACACTCTGCAATCTTCCAAAAACCACCAGGCTAAAGTCCATGAGTTCACTTCACAGAAAGGAATTTCGTTCCACTTTATACCAAAATATTCGCCGACATTTGGTGGTTTGTGGGAAATTGCTGTATCCAGTACGAAATATCACTTAAAAAGAACAATACAAAAAACTGTATTAACGTACGAACAACTTAATACGGTACTTACCGAAATTGAGGCAATACTCAACTCGAGGCCACTTTTACCACTGTCTTCAAACCCAAACGACTATTGTTACTTAACGCCTGGTCATTTCATTATAGGCAACTCATTGACAATGTATCCTGAGAAAAATGAATGTGAAATACCACAAAATAAGCTAAAATTCTGGAGATTGTGCACACATTTAAAACAGAACTTCTGGAAAGTGTGGCACAAATACTATTTAAACACATTACAAAACAGACCCAAGTGGCAAACTGATATGTGTAACGTAAAGTTAGGTAATTTAGTTATTTTAAAAGAAGATAATGTTCCATCCATGTCTTGGCCCATGGCAAGAATTGTTAAAGTCTTTCCCGGCCACGATGGCAAGATAAGAGCAGTAGATGTGCAGACTCCTAATGGAAAAACACATACTCGTGCAATAAATAAAATATGTTTATTACCTATCGATGATAATAATAACTAACTGTTGTAAAATTTACTTCTAGTACTGCAACTAAATTTAGATGTAAGTAAAGAAGTGCTTAGCTGTTTAGTTATCTTGTTAATATCAGCTTACCTACTTTATGGCTGAGGTTAACCATAACTCATGGTGTTGTGTAAAAATAACAGGGTAAGATTGGAAACTATTATTCAATTTATCTGTTACTTAAAAGTTGTATTTTTTATCATACTTGAGAAAGATAATGTGATTTCTCGTATTTTAATTTTTAATTTCTTGTGAGGCGGCAGCATGTTGCGTATTTCAATAACGGCAACAAAATTATATTAAAGATAAGTATGGCAACACTGCCACTCCCTCTTCTGTACCAAGCATTGGAACGATCATTACACGCAAGTTGAATAATTTATTATTTCATTTATCTCCACTTCCACCACCAGCCTATCAAACAACATCACAAACTACTGTTCAAGTGGGCTCCGAAGTCGACCGTCCGCGCCTACAAAGGCTTCCGGACCTTCCGATACCAACTTTTAATGGCAGACCAGATAGCTGGATCAGCTTTATTGACCAATTCGATAGTGTGGTTGATTCCCGACTTGACCTTACTCCCACACAAAAGATGCACTATCTTATGAGTGCATTGTCCGATGAACCCAAGCGCCTTATTCAACATTTACGTGTGGAAGCCGGCAATTATACCGTTGCTCGAGACCTCCTTAAGAGACGATACCATAATAAACGCGTTTTAGCGGATACTTATATAGTACAAATAACTTCACTGCCAGACGTTAGTCCGAAACTCACCGGACTTCGCGCATCCTTCCTAAATCCGCTCTTAACTGCCTATCGATGCTTGGAGCGTCTCGAATTGCCAGTTAAGCAATGGTCTTATATACTGTTTCACATATGCTTCGGAAAACTTCCGACTGATCTTAGGTCTAGATTTGAGCGGCGCCAAGGTAGTGGTCAAACGACGCTCCCTACATTTGACAAGTTGATAGACTTTTTGGAAGAAGAATGCCGTTATTTTGACAATGTAGGTAACACGTTCGTGGTTGATGCACCGCGGCCTACGTTTGCACGGCCGCAACCTGGAATAACCCTGCCTCGCCGGTATTTTGTCGCTGAAGCGGAATCCCGCGTGCCCAGGTGTGCTTTATGCGCTAGTCCTTCCCATTACCTTCGTGAATGCCGCGAGTTTTTAGATATGTCCCCTCGTGACCGTTCAATGTTTGTGAAGACACATGGTTTATGCTTCAGATGTTTAGATCAGCACCCAATTGCATCATGCTCCCGAGATTATCGTTGCGGCACTTGCCGACGTCCCACGCACCACTCCCTCCTGTGCTTTAGTGACCCCCTCCCAGTACCTCGCACAGTCTCGTTCCGTCAACAGACTGAGCCAGCCCGCCCAGGTTCGCCACATCCCCGCACGGGCGGGGGTGGTCACTACTACACTGCATCCCGATCCTCCCCACGACCGACCCCACCTGCATCCCCCCGTTCTTCACCGCGAGCGTCACCATCGCGAACATGGCACCGTGCCACAGCTCGATCACCTACCCGTTACTCCTCCCCACCCCCTCGTCGAATGGAGCGCTCCCCCACCCCTACAACAAGTAGAGGTAGACGTGCAGCATCGCCCTACACCCCGCGGCAAATGGCTTATCATGACTCGTCGTGAGAGCCAGCAATGACTAGTCCGTCCCCCTCCCTCAAATCCGACGTCTCACGCCCCTAACATCATAAACTCTGACCTCGTCCTACTTCCTACGGCAATCATCCATGTTCGGAGCTCTAGCGGATATTACTTCGAAGCAAGGGCACTTTGTGACACTGGTGCTCAGGGTTGTCTCCTGACTACTAATTTAGCAGTTACCCGATTGAATATGCATCTTTCCCCCCCATCCAGCCCCGTCCATGTTCGGGGTACTGGGAATATTCCGTATGTACCCGTGCGTGGCTGTGTCTCCCTCACCTTCAAGCCAGTTCACTCAGCTCATCCAGTCATCACAACATCTGCGATGGTTATTGACAACATCGCCGGCATCCATCCTGACTTAGAGCTGCCCTCGTCAGTGCTGTCTTGTACTAAATCCCTTCCCTTGGCTGATGCTTCCTTTTATCAGCCCAACTTAGTTGATGTCCTTTTGGGTGCGGACGTCTTGGGTTCCCTTCTGCGTTCAAAGACAATTAAATTGATTCATAACGGACTGACTGCGATATCGACTGTCTTCGGATATATCCTTTCAGGGCCTATTGCTAATCTCCCTGCTTCCGATCATCCCATCACTGGCGTTTCCCTATCCCGAGTCGTCGAACGATTTTGGAAACTAGAAGAAGCCCCTGAATTGCCTCCGGTAAATCCTCAAGATATAGAGTGTGAGAACCTTTTTAAATCCTCCACCACAAGAAATTCCGATGGGACTTTTGTGACTAGACTGCCTTTCCTTAGTGATCGCCCTTCCTTAGGCGAATCCTTTAGTATAGCTCATCGACGGTTTATAAATTTAGAGAAGAGATTGCAATGTGACCCCTTACTGAAGGCCAAATATATAGAGTTCATGCGCGAGTACCAGAGCCTCAATCATATGTCCTTGTCGACCGTAAATCCCCAGACGGTGGAGCATTACTTCATTCCCCACCACGGTGTTTTCAAATCAGGAAATACTGAAAAAATAAGAGTAGTGTTCGATGGCAGCTGTGCTACCTCCAATGGTATCTCCCTCAACCAGTGCCTTCATACCGGGCCTAAGCTACAACGCGATATCACCCAAATCCTACTTAACTTCCGCAGACATGCAATTGTTTTTGTCGCAGACATCCGTATGATGTTCCGCATGTCTTGGGTTCATCATGACGACAGGCGATACCAACTGATCCTGTGGCGTGAGTCCCCTTCTGATCCTCTTCTGACGTACGAACTTAACACGACTACATATGGTTTACGGTCTAGCCCCTTCATAGCAAACCGTGTTCTCCTTGAGCTGGTAAATCAAGAACGCTCCAGATTCCCAAGAGCGGCCGCAGTTGTCGAGTCGGATATTTATGTGGACGATTGCATTACTGGGGCGTCTAACCTTGAAGAAGCCCGCCTCCTTAAAACAGAACTCGAGTCCTTAATGCAAGCAGGCGGTTACGAGTTACGAAAGTGGCTCTCAAACAAATCGGAGTTGCTGGAGGCAGTACCCCAAACACACCTACAAACTCTCCATACCATACAGGATAATGAGAACCCTCAAACGGTAGCCGTGCTTGGTGTCCAGTTTAACCCAGCAGCCGATGCTTTTACCTACAGATCCCGCCTTGACAAAGATAGCTGTCCCGCCAAAAGAAAGGTACTATCAATGGTGGCTCGTACCTTTGACCCCAGCGGCTGGATTGCCCCTGTAGTTTTTAAGGCCAAGGTGTTCATCCAGCGTCTTTGGTTATCAGGTCTAAATTGGGATGAACCCCTCACTTCTCATTTGGCAGTTGAGTGGTTGTTGTTTACGGATGACTTGGCAAACATGAATAAGGTTATGGTCCCCAGACGTATTTTGCCTGAAAACCCCTCCACGTTTACCTTACATGGGTTTTGTGACGCTTCAGAAGCTGGATTTTCTGCAGTTATATATCTTCGAGCTGTAGACCAGCAGGATAATTGCTCCGTCCATTTATTAATGTCCAAAACTAAGGTTGCCCCAGTTCGGACTCGTTTGACAATTCCAAAACTGGAATTGCAAGGAGCAGTACTCCTTTCAAAATTAGTTCAACACGTTGCCTCCTGTCTGCAGAAGACAATAGTGTTGGACGCTATCCATACCTGGACGGATAGCCAGATTGTTCTAGCTTGGCTGAAAACCTCACCTCACGACTTTCAGACCTTTGAAGCGAACAGAGTCTCCCAAATCAAGAACTTGAATATCCAATCCCAGTGGAGACATGTTCCTGGTGAACTCAACCCCGCTGATTGTGCCTCCCGTGGCTTGATGCCTCATGCCCTAATAAACCACCAACTCTGGTGGTCTCCCCCTTGGCTAAGACAACACCCCAGTAGTTGGCCGTCAGACCTGTCCCCACAATCTACTTTACTCCCTGGATTGCGTTGTCTCCTTCTTACTGGCACTACTCACCAGACTTGCACTAGTTTCCTTTTAGAGCGATTTAGCTCTTTCCAGAAGTTAATTGGTGTTACAGGTTTCATGTTGAGATTTCTACATAATGCCCGCCATCCTAATGCGCGTGACTCCTCCTCGGTACTGTCCGCCTCTGAGCGTAAGGCTGCCCTTCATTTCCTCATAAAACAGATCCAAGCAGAATCATTCCATGAAGAGATTGAGCTCCTTAAACGCGGCGTACAAATTCGTTCCGCAATTCAACGCCTGAGCCCTTACCTGGACACTGAAGGGCTCATGAGAGTTGGCGGACGAATACGACATTCTAAGATTCCCTTTGATGCACGTCATCCGCTCCTCCTCCCTAAATCTGGGCATTTCGTGAGGATACTAATAACTCATTACCACAAAGAAAATTCGCACGCTCCACCTGGTGCCCTACATGCCATACTGTCTCGTGAGTTTTGGATTCTGTCCGTTCGCAGACTTATAAGTAATGTTCTCTTTAAGTGCCTGGCTTGTTACCGATTGAAGGCGGCTACAAAACAACCGTTTATGGGAGACTTACCCAGGGATCGTGTCACTGCTACGCGACCATTTCAGGGTGTAGGTACGGATTTCGCCGGGCCATTCTACACGAAAATTCAAGCGACTCGCAACAGAAAGCTCATTAAAACCTACTTATGCGTTTTCGTGTGCCTCGCGACAAAGGCCGTTCATCTTGAGGTAGTCTCGGACCTCACTACCGAGGCGTTTATAGCCGCACTTACTCGGTTTGCATCGCGACGCGGTTTGCCCTCACTTGTTCGATCGGACTGTGGCAGAAACTATGTTGGTGCGGATAATTATCTTCGGGATATTCACACCTTCCTGAACCAGCATAAGAACTCCTTGGGGTATGAAATGTCCAAACGAGGCATTACTTGGATATTCGATCCTCCGACAACTCCGCATTGGGGCGGACTGTTCGAGGCAGCTGTCAAGTCAGCCAAGACGCACTTAAAGCGTGTTATTGGTGACACCCCGCTTACTTATGAGGAGCTGACGACAGTTTTCACCAAAATCGAAGCGGTTCTTAATTCGCGGCCCTTGTGTTCTTTGTCGAGTGATCCTAATGACCTTGAAGTGCTCACTCCCGGTCACTTCATAATAGGACAACCCTTAACCGCGGTTCCTGAATATCCGTTTAAGGACGAAAAAGTCAATCATATTAAGAGATTTCAACTTGTACAACAGATAAACCAGCATTTCTGGTCACGATGGCATCAGCAATATTTGTCAACCTTGCAAATGAGACCAAAATGGACATCCCACACAGATCCACCTTCAGTTGGTGACCTAGTTCTCCTTAAGGAGGATAATATTCCTCCTCTAGAATGGCGGCGCGGTCGTATTAGCTCTGTATTCCCTGGCAACGACGGAGTTGTCCGAGTAGTAGAGGTCAAGACCGCCACTGGGGTCCTGACCAGACCCGTGAATAGAGTTATCTCCCTTCCCACTGATCCCTAGTCTAGTTTCATAAACATAGTGATGTTTAGGGCGGGGGTATGTTCAAAATGAACCTCCTGTGCCCTGCCTCTCCGCCACCCGCTCGCGCCCCTCTGACTCTCTAGTATTGCACTGACCTAGGACAGACGAACAAGTACGTGCTACGTGTATGGTTGTGTGTGCCGTGAATGTGTAACTACTGTGAGCCTAAAGTGACCTTTATCCCACGGGAGCTCCCCAGTCGCAGCAGCAGCAGAATCCAGGTACCGTACACGTCAAGACTACTGACTTTCACCCATAACTTTCTCTTTAATCTATCCTCCTTTAAACAATAGTTATAACTTGTACCGCGCTCCTGATTCGAGAGAGAACATCGGCGACGCAACAGATACTGACTTATAGATCGATCAACCCGTTGCACTTAGTGTAATTAAAGTCATCGACTGCCCTACTGATATAGAGGTTAACGAAGTCACGTTAGACGTAGAGACGCTGAACAGCGTAGAGCAAGGGTTATTGCAAGACCTCGACCACGTAGGAGACGTGTTACCCCAAGAAACTGAGGTAGTTGAATTGTAGAGATGGAGCCAGATGAAAGCTTCATCCCAACCTCTAGCGCGAGGCCAGAACAGGGTGCGGCCTTGCGAGCTCGTGAGAAAATAAATAAATAAATAAATAAGTATCGCGGGACGATTTGGCGCCGGTTGACCTGGTCCCAAACTGGGCAAAGCTTGTACTATTGGTACTGGACAACGGATGGACATACATGTATGGATAATACATGCTATATGTATATTGAGCATCCGGGACCCGAGAGCAAGCGTTCGTATTCGTCATACAAGCATCTGCCCCGACCGGGATTTGAACCCGGGACCTCAAGCTTCATAGTCAGGGTCTCTAACCACTAGGCTATCCGGTCGTCAAAGACCCGAGTGCGAGGCGAGTGGACCCGCCACTTGGTAGCGACGCTATAACATCGTGTTTCCTGTTGGGGAGTGTCGCGGCGAACCGCGATTCTAATGTATGTGGTGAGTTAATGTACACTGCTCCTTATGATTTTATAGAGTGGCAACACTACCTGTTTGAAGGACTGAGCTCTTTATCCGAATATCAGTTGACAATTTTGAATTTGAGTATGAAAAGAGAGGGTGGAATATGAGGTAGACCGGAGGAGTGTGTGCCTAGATGATGAGACTGAGAAGTGCGTGATGGAAGGCGATTCGGGTGAGTCCTATTGTAACATAACCTGATTCCCGACGTTATTCACGACAATAACAAGACGGTGTGGTCTTGGTGCTTGAACGATGTGTCTGTCGTTATGTTTCTTTGTTACGAACCCCGAGGAACTCGCTCGGGGAGCTCGAGTGTGTTGAAGCACAGATGCGAGGCTTGGGAGGACTATAAGGGGAGGTTGGAGGTCCATCCGGGGGGTGTCCCCCATAACACCCCATTGAAAGACTGGATAGGGGCTTGCTGTGTCTGACGAGCTTGATAAGCGGGACAAGCACCACGGTAAGTGGAGTACCCTGGAGACGCGTAGGGCCTGGCGTGTCTGGTAGCCGGAGGTGATCCAGACGGGGCGTCTACACCGCGAGTCCAAAGCGGCATGTCTCACCAGCACCGATTTCCGATCACACAGTAATTAAAGTCTTATATTAAACAGAACGACCCCGTCATCTTGCACCGAGATTCCATGGTCCCGTGTATACCATATCATACCCATTTACTCTGAGATACTTTGTCGCAAGCTGACTCGAAGCAGATTACTTTATATAATGTTAATGATAACTCGGCGACATCTGTGTCGCGAAGAATCGCGAACTGTAAATAATTGTATAAAGCAACATTATCTGAAGTCTCAAGTTCCCGCCATTTCTATCATTGACTTTGGTAAGCTGTCATTTATTGTCACATTCTTTGCATAGTTTAAGTTTAGAATGTTTTCAATATAAAGTTAAACTGTTAACAAGTGTGTGGTGTCCAGACTCCTGAGCTGATCTAAAAGCTAAGTGATCCTAATTGGTTCTAAATGGTTCTGCACAAGTATTGCCTAAACGTATACTACATTATCATTACACAATTAAAGCCTAACTATCGCCCCTTGGGTCTAAGTATCATTCATGTGTATTACAGTTTTGTGTTGAAGCTAAGTTTCGTGGTATACTCTGCTCATACGTGCAGGAGTCCTGCATGTGATGTCTTAAGGCAGTACCTTGGTTTATACGTTTGAAACTGCTCACACATGTAGGAATCCTGCATGGGATGTTTAAGGCAGTACATTGGTCTACATGTTCAAACTCTGCTCATACGTGCAACACTGGTTGCATGGGATGTTTTAAGGCAGTACATTGGTTTATATGTTCAAACTCTGCTCATACATGTAACATTGGTTGCATGGGATGTTTAAGGCAGTACATTGGTTTATATGTTTGAAACTCTGCTCATACGTGAAAGAATAGCTTGCATGGGATGTTTAAGGCAGCCCAATGGTGTATATGGTTGGATGGCTTCGCCAACCATGCTAGGAAGCTTAGCATTTAATACTTTAATGATGATCAATGGCATTCTTGTGCGTGGCTTCAACTACAGTTGAAGTCATAGTGTTTATTTTTACAACAGGAGATGGACATTTGGGGTATCACATATCACCTGTGTGAGCACCAGGCCAGTACCTGGGTGAGATGTTAATAGCTGATGAGTGCGGACATCACAGGAGTTATATTAAGGTATGAGATCACAATATTACTATTGCAATTGCCATCGGTATTGATATTGATATAGATACATATAATGCTTCTAATAGGCCTTTGACCTGAACCCTGGCATTCATACTGTGGCGGCGGCATTAAGCAGCATAGCAGATACTCATAATCCCCATTATAAACTCTTTATACTCGTGGTGAAGTTATAACTAAACTTGAGATACTTGATCATACCAATAACACACACAACTATAAATATAAATCGTCCCCACAATCTGCCCCGACCGGGGTTCGAGCCCAGGACCTCAAACAATTGAGCAAACTTAACGAAGTGTTGTTTTTTAGGGTTCCGTACCTCAAAAGGAAAAAACTGAACCCTTATACGATCACTTTGTTGTCCGTCTGTCTGTCTGTTTGTCTGTCAAGACCCTTTTTCTCTGAAACGCGTGGAGGTAGCAGGCTGAAATTAATATCAAAAACTCAAGCCTGCAGTCCCTTGAAGCCGTGAAAAAATCAAACTTCTAAGTCAACGCAATCAAAAGATACAGTCATAAAAAAGGTTATTTTCATACAAATTGCCGTGCTCTAAAAACCTAAAGGGTACTTCCAGTTGTCCTCGAAACTTGAAATTTGGTATGAAGGTAGCTCTTATAACACAACCACTCAGAAAATTCTCAATTTTTTTTGTCTGTCTAGATTTCACAGACCAATATAAGGTGCTTAGGAGCAGGGCTCTGCTAACACTGGAAAACTTAAAACACTGGGGAAAAGCGTTAAAATCTTTGTAGGGAACCCTCGTGCGCGAGTCCGACTCGCACTTGTCCGGTTTTATTTTTATATACGACAAGGAAGGAAGGCAAACGAGCAAAATGGGCCCGTTAGTTTCCCTCCACACCGCTGTATTGCTGTTGCCGATGTTCGCTATTAAATAGAAGCGCTTACCGTTCTTCACTTGTTTGTTTATTAATTTGTTATGTTGATTAGAAAGATGGCGGCGCAAACAACCATCCGCATCAGGTATCAAGTTATTACATATAAGTATTCCTATAAAACAGTACCGTGGCTGACAGACAACGCACAGCCTAAACCACTGGACCTAGAGACTTTTAAATTTGGCGAACATGTACCTTGAGTATCGCAGAGGTGTACTAAGAAAGGATTTTTCGAAATTCCCACGGCATAGGGAACTAGCCGATTTTGAGATATTTCGGTATTTATTATTAATGAACAAGTTAATTTGGTTTCTTCGCCTTTGTTACGACTTGGTTCTAATTTTAATAATGTGTCATAGTAATAATGAGAACATGACTTCTCTTTTTACCGTACTCGGTTAAAAATAACGGGGTACCTGGCGTAGATTAAAAATAAAAATAAAAAGGGTAGTTTGGAATTCATTTCTTAAAAAAGGGTAGTTTAGGACTTACATAAAAGGGTAGTTTGGAATTTATAAAATATTAGTGGGTACGTTGGTTTTGTCATTAACTAAGTTGAGTACATGGTTTACATATGTCAGTAGTGGAAGTGGTGGCATGTTGAGCGGTTGTTGTTGTGCTTCGTAAATGGCCTCGTGGAGAGTGCCGAAACGCGTCAGCGTTTAGTATAGTGGTGGTGGTGATAGTTGGGTCTGTGTGGCATGTGTTGATTCGTGTAGCAGTGGAGGTGGAGGTGTTGCATGGAAACATACATTTGCCGCACAGATATAACTATTTGTCATTAGTGGTCGCGGGTGAGCAAAGTAATTGTTTTTTAGTTCATAAATATGGACCTCCGCAAAGTAACGCCTGATTCAATAAATTATTTAAAATCGGCAAGCGTAGCCGTACAGGCACGTTTATATATCAAGTTAACAAAACAACACCGTTTAGCTGTTCAAAACGTTTGGTTTAATCAACGTTGTAAGCATTTAAATGTTGTACCAAATTATATAAATTTACATAGCAATAACACTAGTAGGGCCGCTACGATAGCAATAAATACGGCTCACAAGATTTGGTTAAATGAGGAGTCTCGTCATTGGTTTTGTGTTAGAGATAATTTAAAATTACATCTTAGAGTACTACATTCGGAACTGGTATTTAAATTGCATAATATTGAGTTTGATACTTTGGACCAAAAGGCGAGATATTTTGCTTCGGTGCAGGCACATAAAAAGTATGTTACCCAAACTAATAAATTGCGTAGGCTTACGCGAAATGGAACTCAGTCTCTTTTGAACAACAATAATAGTGAGTCAAGTAACGGTAACGGTTTCTACCCTCGAGTTAAAAATCTCACTAATGTTGAATTTGTAGAAGGTGAAGTGCAGTTATTGGAAAAAGGTTTGAAATATAACCTACCCTCTAAATTTAGTCAGAAATTAGTGGAGGGTTTGGCGGTAGATTCTGAGGTTGCGATTGTTTGTAATCGCGGTGACTTTGATACTAAGGTTTTGGTTGCTAATTCATTAAAAAATACAACTTCTACTGGGGGTATTTCGGATGTTGGTGACTTGCATTCATTACGTTCTATTCAGCAAAAGGTCCATGACAATGATTTGGTAATTTCTAAGGCCGATAAGGGCAATTGTGTTGTTGTTTTAGAAAGGGGTCAATATAATGATAAAGTAAATGACATCATTCAAGGAGAGGGTTTTTTGAATTTACGTAGGGATCCCACCGCCGCGTTTCATAAAGACCTAAAAAACCTTCTGAAAAATTCTGCATTTACCTTTGACACCGAACAAAAGAGGAGCAATGTGATTCCTATGAATCCGCAGGCACCAATTTTATATGGTTTACCTAAAATTCACAAGGATGGTGTTCCTGTTCGCCCTGTTGTTTCATACGTGAGTGCTCCAGCGTATAAAGTAGCGAGGAAGTTAAATAGCATTGTTCGGGAAAAATCTTCTTTTAAGCCAATATATAGTTTAAAGAATAGTTCAGATTTAGTAAATAAAATTAAAGACATCAATATACCGCCAAACTCAACATTACTTTCTTTAGATGTGGATAGTTTGTTTACCAACGTACCATATAGTGAAACCTTAAATATTCTTAGATGTCACTTAGAAAGGAAGCGTTTACATCCGGGGGAGGTTTGTGAGTTAATAGAATTAGTAACTTTATGCATGAAACAAAATTATTTCAGATATAATGGTCAATATTATTTGCAGAGTGATGGTTTAGCAATGGGGTCACCTCTTAGTCCTTTAATGGCTGACGTTTTTATGGATAACTTTGAAAAACAATATATAGTGGGGAACAGCAATTTAGTATATTATTATAGGTATGTTGATGATTTAATTTTATGTTGGAAGGGGAGTATGAGGCAGCTAGATTTGTTTATTAGTGCTCTCAATAACAAACATCCAAAAATAAAGTTCAAACGAGAATTAGAGGAAAATCGTTCATTAAATTTTCTGGATTTAACTATTACAAGAGTAAATAATAGGCACCAGTTTCAAATTTACCGTAAGCCTACGTACACAGATACTGTCATACCTGCAAATTCTACTCACCCATGGCAGCATAAACTGGCAGCTTTCCATTGTTATGTACATAGACTACTAACTGTACCTCTTTCGAAAGAGCATTATGATTCTGAGTTACATACTATATATCAGATAGCAACAACAAATGGTTATAGTACAGCAATGGTTAATAGTCTGGTTCAAAAGAAGCAGGGACGGATAGTGAATAGCATGCTTTACTCTGCGTTGCCATCTCAGCCTACTAACAAATTTAGATCTAGTATTACTTATGTTGGCCGGTTGTCTGACAAGATTTATAATATTTTAAAATCAAATAACATCAATGTTGCCTTTAAGACTACTAATTCTTTACGTTCTAGACTTTGTAATAACAAAGAAAAGGTGGATAAAGGGAACAGGTCGGGCGTATATAAACTCACTTGTGGCGACTGTAGTCAAGTATACATTGGACAAACCGGTCGAAGCTTTGATACTAGATTTAAAGAGCATGTCTCGTCATATAGGCATGATCATCCAGAGAAATCAAACTTTGCCAAGCATTTATTAGAAACGAATCATTCGTTGTTAGACTCAGATACGTACGAAATTTTACATTATTGTGATAAGGGTTTGCGGCTATCGGTTTTAGAACAATTGGAAATAATTAGGTACAACAACATGGGGTCTATTATTAATGAACAAGTTAATTTGGTTTCTTCGCCTTTGTTACGACTTGGTTCCAATTTTAATAATGTGTCATAGTAATAATGAGAACATGACTTCTCTTTTTACCGTACTCGGTTAAAAATAACGGGGTACCTGGCGTAGATTAAAAATAAAAATAAAAAGGGTAGTTTGGAATTCATTTCTTAAAAAAGGGTAGTTTAGGACTTACATAAAAGGGTAGTTTGGAATTTATAAAATATTAGTGGGTACGTTGGTTTTGTCATTAACTAAGTTGAGTACATGGTTTACATATGTCAGTAGTGGAAGTGGTGGCATGTTGAGCGGTTGTTGTTGTGCTTCGTAAATGGCCTCGTGGAGAGTGCCGAAACGCGTCAGCGTTTAGTATAGTGGTGGTGGTGATAGTTGGGTCTGTGTGGCATGTGTTGATTCGTGTAGCAGTGGAGGTGGAGGTGTTGCATGGAAACATACATTTGCCGCACAGATATAACTATTTGTCATTAGTGGTCGCGGGTGAGCAAAGTAATTGTTTTTTAGTTCATATATTTCACGGGGGCAAAGCCACGATGCATAACATACTTAGTTTGACTTAATGGACGGGCTCTGCGGTACTTCGTTTTTGTTTCCAATTCACTGAAACTGCAAACCCTGCCGGCGGGCTCGGCAACACCGTTCCTCTTTCAAAATATTCCAATGATGTTTACATTTTCGATATAGTTTTGCGTATAAATATTAATGGTTTATTTGGTTGGTTGATTATTGGTAGTTGGTAATTTCCAGGCGATGCACAAATGTTTTTCATGTTCTACAATTTGTCGTTCTGAGATTGCGAAAGTTCGAAAAAATAATCAATATCAAATTAACTTTTAACATGAAACTACCGTGAGACTCAATTGTGGTGAAATAAACGGATCACTCACGTATATAAGTCGAGTTTAGCCCGACTTGTTTCCGACATTTCGTAGCCCTTCCTCTGGGTTGTCGCGCGAACAGAGCCTTGGCACTCAGTGTGCATCCCGTTGCCGCTGAGTCGTGCGCTCCTAGAGAATGGACTACGAATTAGTCCGTAACATGACAAGCTAAACTCAACTTATATACGTGAGCGATATAGCGTTGATTTCACTATAATTTCAACCACATGCATTGATGCACACACTTAGGTTAGTTATATATTCAGATTGTAGTGCCCCGCCGCTATGAAGTCAATCCTGACTCATTGCACAGCTATGAAGTTTCTCCTATGGTTAAGATTTGGCGGTACCTACTCTGACTCAACCTCGTCAGTATATAAACTTTAACGAAATTGGAATAACCACTTTGGGTTCGCGGTTTATATACTTCAAAGTCAAAGTTTATATACTTACGAGGTTGAGTCAGTCAATAATCAGAAACATCATAGCTGTGCATTGTGCAATGTGAGGATTGCCTTCATAGCGGCGGGACAATATATGCAGTAATGCTTCTTATCTGTGTATGTTATAGGAAGGCGAGGCGGTCGGTGACAGCACGGCGCGAGGCGCATATAAAAACAAGAAAACATCATACATTTTCGCAATAACTTTTGCATGTTCGGTTGTATCGATATGTAGCGCTCAGACGCGACCAGGTGTAAATGATTTTAATGCCGCCTCCTGGAATAGCGCTGGCGGCAGGTGGGGCCTACGCGATAACTACATAAGTGTGCAATTGCTATTGGCAAGTCATGGGATAGACATTTTGGCTCTTCAAGAAGCTGGGAGTCTCGCTAGAGCCAACCTGCGCTTAGAAAATCCTCCTACGCCCATGAATATATTATATATAGGAGGAGCGGATGGGAGAACAGAAATCCCCAACGTTAATCTAGGCTTAACAGAACATGTATGGAGAATAGGACAAGCATATTACATTTATTACTATGACAGAAACATAGCAGACGCTGACCTTAGCCCGGATGCTCCCAGCCGCCCACCGACAGAGAATAGAAAGATAAATATAGCAATAGTTTCAAAATATAGAGCAAGTCAGGTGATTTTCATCGAGCCTGTGGCATCAACGAAGTAGATACCGTAACTAAACCAGTTTTGGGTATACGCGTCGGGGACACTTTTTTCTTTAGCGTTCATCCTAAACCGACCAATACAGCTAACGAAGCTCCGTTGATGATAAACGCTATACAGGAATTTATAAGTTTTTCCCGTCGTGGTGCTATAAGTACTCTTACATGGATGGTTATGGGAGTTACAGGACTCCGCAAGACCTTATGAATGCACCAAACATTCTTGCACCTCCTCCTAAGCCCTATCAGTACTTGCGGCAGTCTATCGCTACAGGGCAAGCAACTCGCACCAGAGAGCTCGACTATGCCGTAGTAGGCGGACCTAAGAATTAATTTGTTCGAAATGGAATAACAGTCGTCTACACTGCTGTACATTTCCAAAGGGCAAACCCTGGTATAAATAATCCTTCGGACCATTCTCCAGTTATTTACAAGAAGCCGTAAATAGTTGTACTAATCTATGACTAAGATTGATTACGAAGAACATTGTGTTTTAAGTAGCAATAAAATAATGAACCCAAAGGTTTTTTCATTGTTTTCCAAATTTCTCATCTCTTATTTACAATTCAGTTCAGTCAGCAATGGAATGGAGCTTTCAATCAGTCAAAGCAATAAGCATAATACACATGTATGATACCAGCATATTTCAATGAATCATTAATTATATCCTAAATTATCACAGATAATTTTTTCCTCTTCTTTTTCGGTTTAACACTTTCATCTTCGTTATTTTCATTCTGTTGGAATTTCTTGAGGTCTGCACAAAATAGCACCTGAAACCAAATAATAATTTTTTGACCCACACATCATCTTGTCACAGTTTAACTATCAAAATGATTCTGATAAAACTATTCTAAGAGCTTGCATATTACCAAATGATCAGTTTTACTTTACTTCTCTGTATAAACCTCTACATTAAGATCAAACCTCGGAAGTTGAATTTAACGCATTTCTTGTAGTTAGATGGTCTTGAAATTTGATATAATGTAGACAGGATCTCAATTTTAGCTGTTGAGTTGTGAAAACCGACCCCCATACAATTATGATTAGATTAGACAATTTTGAATATGATGTAAAAGAGCTTGAATTTATAATGACATGTAAACCAAAACTTGTTTTCATTTTGAACTCACAGTATGAGCCCATCCAGCCATGTCTCCGTACAGCGTCCGGAAGTGATCACCAATCTCTGTATACATCTTGTCGGTGACATTCTTCTTGCCACGAAGGTGAGGCAAGTAGTTCTGAGCAGCGATCTGATACACATGAGTGTCAACGGGCAGGGCTTCCAAGTGGTTCAGGGACATTAGGCAAATGCAGTCCGCTACCTAGTGATGTCAATGTCATAACACAGGGTGAGTTTTAACGAACCATCAAGAATTCAGCCGAGGGTTGAGCAAGTCTAAGTAAGCTTTTTTGTATATAAAAAAAAAAAATCTTATTGTCAACCATAGAGGCAATGAATGTATGGGAGAATGGTTGTTTTATTTTATTTTTCCAAATAAAAACTGCAGGGGTGTTCATTTAGATAAGTCTTACTCAACCCCAGGCTGAATTCTTAAGGATTGATTAAAATTCTTCTGTATAATCTCAACAAATAAAATATCTTTATTAAAGTTAAGATAACACTGGAATGACTCAGCTGAGGAGACTCTGGCGAAAAATTGAATGATTATTATATTTCCAAAACAAAACTACAACATTACTTTATTTACCACTTACCACTACCAAGGACCATAAAACCAAGAGGACTGCCAGTGTCTATACGATGCCGCGTTCCTTTGAAACAATGCCTGCTGTAGCTAGTTTTACTATGGAGGGGTCTCTGTACCATTAATTTGGTACTTATGACATTTAGACCTCTGGCTAACACAATAGTGCCATCTAAATTAGTTTTTTCTTTCAGTTCATAGATGGCGCTATTGTGTTAGCCAGAGGCCTAAGTGTAATACAAAATTAATGGTACAGAGACCTCTCTATAGTGAAACTAGCTACAGCAGGCTCATTATTTTACAGGAATGTGACATTGTATAGCCATTGGCAGTCCTCTTGGTTTTATCGTCCTTGCCACTACATAGTTTCGAACAAGTATTTGGGTTTGCAATACAAGAATAAGTCAAATATAATTATAGGTGCATATGTTTTCCAGATTTAGGACATTTTAGATCTTATTGGTAATAGGAGAAAAAAAAATTACAAATATAATAAGACAACAAATAGGCACCTTGGGCCCAATCCCATGTAACTTCATAAGCTCCAGCTTTGCGTCCTTGTACTTCATGTCCCGAAGAGTTTTAAACCACCTGTCTCCGCCCCACTCCACAATCTGTGCTGCTGACTTCTGTATGAACTTAGCTCGGTACCCAAAACCTAACTCTCTTAGTTGTGCCTCTACCTGAAAATTACCACATGGCAATAAATTCTGTGTTTTGGCCTATAAATTAAAGCTCAAATAAAAAAAGTTCCTATTCCTTTTAAAAAATACACAAAAGATAGATTCAGCAAATTCAGAAGGATGAAACAGAACAAAAAAAGTTAAATAAATGGATTACAATATCATATGAGTTATATAATACAAATCTTACCTTAGGCTCACACAACTTTTCAACTTCAGGAAATGAATAATAGGTGATCCCTTCATGGGTACAAATTCCTTCACCATAGTGTGTGCACAATTTCTCTACCATGCTTGATATCCTGTAATAGATCAAGAGATTAATTATAAAATATACATAACTGTGACTGTCTAGAAAATACAAGGAAGTATGTATTTGGGTATTTGGCAAGGTTCCTAGAATGTAATTTTATAGAAAATGAAAGCAAGTACCTGGATATGTGGTTATTCTGGCTACATATGAACGAGAACAGATTCTCTACCGGCTCTTGCGCGAGCATCCTGATGCCATAGAATTGTTGGCCAGCTGACTTGAACAACTCGTCTGCCTCCGACCATTCCTTGTAGTAACTGCCCAAATCAACATCCAAACGAAAATATTTCTCAAGTAGACTCGTAAATAAAGAGTCTTCTGTTGTAGCACTAGCTTTCTTTGACTTGTTATAATTTAGTAATGAACCGATCACTTGATACTGCAAACCGTCGTTGTTTTGACGCAATTTCCACACCGTTTTCGAAAATATGCCGAGCCATTCGTCGGTGTCTTTGTTGTGTGTCCATCTGTAAAGTTAAAATCAATTATAATACTTCATTTCTAAGAAATATTCGTTATTAGTAAAAACTGGCTGTTACCTAAAACTTTGCCCTCCATTTAAAGTTCCAATCAATTGGACTTCTCGATGACTACTCAATAATTTGTTCCAAGACATAATTGAATATTAGAGAACAGTGAAAGATGCTCATTTATACTATAAACCGTTTAAAACAATAAATAAACACCGAAGTGCTGCACTGCAAGAAATGCCGCGCACATTTTTATAACTCTCTGTGCACATTTCTTTCTACGTTGGAGACGTCAGTCTGACATTGACATTAGGCATCTGGATGTTGGTAGCTATGAACTGGGTTGGACGGAACTAAAAAAATCAACTTTAGGCTGGCAATACCTTTAAGGGGTTTTGACACGACATTATTTTATTACGTATTAGTTACTGGAAAACGACTAAACGAGGCTCCTACGTATTTTTTTTTCGTGAAACGACCGTATTATCTTATAAATGCGTTTCTAAAGAGTTTTTTAATACAGTTGTTCAAAAAGTGACTATGGAAAGTTGAATTTTTCACACTAGTACTTTTTAATTTTACAAGGCGCTGGTGGTAGAGGAAGTCGGCCCCAGAGGAGGGATGGGTAAGGTAAGTATTAAAAAACGTCGTTAGCTACACGTGCGGAAATGTCATTTTGCACGAATCCCGAGGTGTCTAGGCCCGAGCCGTATTTATATCAAAAAGTACTATTATCGTCTTATGGGCCCATAACATTTGGGACGATTGGAACTAAGGAAACGTTTCATGGTAAAAAAAAAATTATTTCTATGTAGTTAAACTTCAAGTACTAATACGCTTTATTAAATATCAGTTTCTCATTATGTTTTTGATCCAATGCAAATATTTAGCTGCGTCTGTGAATATAATGTACTCGTTAAGGTTGCAAGAGTTGTCACCATTTTCTGGACGAAGTGATAAGGAGACAACGCCCCGTATTCGCCACCGGCCGCCTTCAAGTAAGTACAAGCCACCGCCGGAGTCACCAAGGCAAGGCCCAGCACCATTGCGATCACCTAGAAATTATACATTTGTTCAGACATTATTGTCTAAGTAATCAGCCATTTTTAGGACTCTTTGAATTTTATGTTATTTAGGGTGAATTGGGGTAATATACACATTCTATTGGAAAGTTCAGAAGATCTAAGTAAATGTTTATTTGATGCTTAAAATTTTTAATTGGCTCAATTATTTAACTAATGGATGCCAATTTTTTTTTACCTGCACATAACGTGTTACTGCTAGTCAGCAAGTGGAAGTCAGGTTTACTGGCGCGGCACATGGCAGTGCTGACGACTGGTATTCGGACCATTCGTGGTTCGCCTTTACTACCGGGGCCAAGCTCGCTCGAGCCCCAACCGGCTACCTAGATGCAGAAAATAAAAAATGTTTTAAAATAACTCAAGAACTGACTGTTACTTTTGTAGCTATTTGGATATAGTATAGATAAACTGAAACGTCGTGGCATTTTAATAATTTATTTTTAAGTGATTTACATAAAAAATAATATAAAACTGAAAAATAATTGGTTTTGTAAACTTACCACTCCCGTATCTCCGACTATGCTACTGAGATCGACGTTCCCACTCCAGAGGCAAGCTGGTCTGATGTTGTTGTTGAATTCTACAGATCGCTCAAAGGTGAACACTGAGAGGTCATCTGTAAATAAATAAAAGCATTGACAAAAAAATTACATCAAAAAATCACTGTCTCATTAGCCACCGTCATTTATAATTACAAATCTACAATTTTGAAAGCTTTAAATACCGCAATAATAATTTCAGGCTAATTGTTGCTATTTTTTCTTAAATTTGAGTTAACTCTTAAAATAATTAAGCGACGCAATACGTAAAAAACACCCTAATTATTAACTTACTTGCATATGTAGAAGAGTTATAAGACTCATGGATAGTAGCAGAAGATAAAGTTCTGGTGACTGTGACATCGTCCCCCCAATCTTCTAGGTTGTAAACGCCAACCTTCACCACTATATCACGTATAGAGGTAATTGTGCTTCTTTGCTGGATACAGTGAGCAGCTGGAATATGAAATATAATGAAATAAGTCACAATTATGTGAAATTAAAATATTTACTGTGAAAACAGGCCACCAAGCCTCTTTCACTTTACGTGTAGGGAATATCCAAATTTAAACAGCGCTGTACTTAGACGTTTAATCATTTTAGAGCTTTACTTACAATGTAATGCTACTTACCAGTAACTACATGTCGGGCAGAAACCAGAGTCCCAGAGCAAACAAAGCTTAAGCCCCCATCTTTTCTCTTATAAATGGCCACAAGCCACGGCCAATCACCACGCGCGTAGGCCTGTCCATTGTAAATGAGAGGAACTCGTTCGTTGCCACCCGACACCATACCACATTCGAAGTTCGATGGTGATGATGGCAGCCGAGAAGGCATAGATGGACTAGAAAAAACGAAAAATTATATTACGTTTGAGATACGGTTTCATGTGCCGTACCGTAGAATAACATTCCTGAACGGTTGAAAAAGAAAGATACATATTCCAACCAATATTTAAATCTCAGGTATACGAACTTAATGTAACGGGTCCATATTTTCTCCCATACAGTTGAAAATAATAATAATAAAAAAACTCTTTTTTTGTCTGAACCTATTAATTGTTCAGGATTATTTTAAATAACCTAACCTGTAGAGTTCTACAGGATGACCATTACAAAATTCCTGATTTTTTACGGTTTCAGAGAAAAAAAAAGAGTTTTCAACAAAACAACGGCACCCCTAACATTACATTTTACGAGGGCTGCAAGAGAGTAAAATCCTTACTAGATTGTTTCGGGCCGTGGACGCGGTGGCGGTCGTCTGGTGGATGTAGTGTACTCGTAATACTCAGGAGGCAGTTGCGGTTCAGGCCTTCTTGTAGAAGTGATATATTCATAGTACTCTGGTTGTGGCTGTGGATTCGGTTGCTGAGGTCGTTGCAACGTAGAAACTAAAATAGCAGATAGATATTTCTACGATTACTAACGTTTGTTAGTCATTAAGTAATCATTATACTCAATCTTGCTTTATTTGCTAGATTTCAAAAACTAAGGCCTTTCTACCTGCATTCCAAGAGCCTGTCCTGTCGTTGTCCGCGTTAAATGTGAAAACTTGCGTGTTGGGCGATGACCCAATAACATTAAAAGAGGGGTCTTGGGGCTGTGGTACCGCGGGTCTGAATTGATTGGTACCGCTTATTCCAGGTCTTCCGCCTCGTAGTAACAGCATGTGCTGCAGGCTTATGGTAGTCACATACAAATTAGGCTGGGGTACATCTGTAACATAACATCGTTTCAAATAAGTTAATGGTTAAGTAATTTTAAAATAACCTATTAAAGAAACAAGAACCTACCTACTAAACTTCCCCAAGGCACTTGAAAACTTCACGTTTGTTTATTTTTTATCGTGCACGATGATTAAGTGACGAATCACAAAATTTAGGACGCTGAGATATATCTTGGTGTACAAGCCCGAGCATACTGTTTTGGTATTTCTATTGAATCTAGGGCTGTGGTTTTATATTTAGGCTTGCGAAAAGCTAAGTTAAGTGGTGGATTTTCTTTAACTAATAGTGGAAAACAATATGATGTGATGGAAAAAAGAACAAGACGAAGTCTTACCCGGAGGGCCGTAGCACAATACATTGTTGTTCACGATGAGGTAAGTCAGCCTTGGCAGTGGTGAGGTGACTGGAAAGTGCACTCTATAATGAATTGGCGTATTTTGGTAGAAATTCTGCAACTGTAGTGCTGATGTGTTATCGGGCTCTAAACGGCCCACGTAATTCTGGAGAGAGAAGATAAGTAAAATTCAATGAATCTCTATCATTTTAGTTAATTTTCCCTTAGTTTGTCTTACAGAGACCTGGTTTGATGTTGAGTTATTTGCGGTTTTGCTAACCATAATGGACATTGTTTTTAAATAATGAAAACTCAAAGAAAGCCACTTTGACGACATTCAAGGCGTATTAACATAATAAATACATAATAGATATGACATTCTACCTACAACATTATACTACCTATAATCAAAATTTACCGTCCTTTATAATAATTATTATAATGTATTCAAGTGTTATGGGTGTTTTAATCAAATATGCAAAGGTTTTTCCCACAAATGTACCTATATGGTGAATGGTGAATGTCTTTTAATTTTTTCATGTACCTAGTTATTTTTGTAAGATTATAAAAGTCATTAAAGATACATTTTATTTCACAGTCTTAAACAAAAATATACCGAGTACAAAATATGCAGCATTAAAGGCGTTGTATGTAAGAGTATTTTCTTCAAGAGAAGTCACTGAGACCGAGCTCGTATTCATTGTTTGCTTAAGTATTAGTAAGTAAACACTTGTGCATGCTTGTGTAATTTACAACATAAGACTATATATTTCTCAGGAAATGTAGTATGGTAGAGGTATTAGGTAATCATAAATCGTGCTCATGAACAAAATTTTGATTCGTTCGTTATATTAATTAAGCAGCTATAAATTTTACCCCTTCTTACCCTCGCCGCCCGCCGTCACCTAAAATGATTGAATTGAATTGAATTGTCAGTGCTTTTGTACGTTATTCCAGCTGTAAATCTTCTTAAGTTTCGTCGCAGTTTATTGCATAAACACTGACAGGTACTTACATATCTTGCTTATGTGTGACAAGAATACATTATGATGTAATATTATGTATACCTAAGTATGTATTGATTGTAACTGATGATTGCCCTAGTTCTTTGGGTATTTATTGTAAGTATTAAGAACTCCGAGATCATCTCCATAAATCGTAAATATCATACACACACGACCTATTTATTAAGTCTTTGTCTGAATACAACTCATTGATAACGTTCATAAATAGACATTTTTGAGATCCATAACTTGTTGAATACTTTTTTTTTATTAGACAGGTAGAGTAAGATATTAATGTCCTTGTTATTTACGCTGCCTGTTTTGCGATGTTGCTATGTAAATTTTTGGATGTAAATGACGCCAAAGTCGTTCTCTAAGTGGTTGACAACTGACAACATTATTAATTTTGTTGACGGCATTCTCAAAATATTATCTTATCTACTTACCTACCCACTATCTAATAAAAGAGAGCATAAACATAAAATAATATCCCTTTTTAATCGATCGAAAGGAAATGTTGCTGTAAGTAAAGAATAGACTAGGGCCTCAGAAATGTGCAGAAAGGTTTATTACTATCCAATGTAGTGTAAGTAGTTTGCTTCGCGAAATACACCTTACTTCGAATATTAGACCAACAGCAGTTTAAACGTACCGAAAAAAGTCTAGCTGCTATAGTAAAATTAGCGATGATGTGAATAGACGTTATGGGTCCATTTGGCTGCAGGTGAATCAATCCGTACACTCCGGAACCATCACTCTTATACTCAAACGTCGCTGGGCACGGGGACTCCACATATTGGCTAGTAACTGGCAAGTAATTTAAATATCCTAAGACTAATACAACACTATAAAATAGACGGCACATTTTTAAAAAGCCTTTAACGTTTGTTGCAATGACTCATTTTTGACTTAATGACAAGACGCGGCGTGTGGTCATTGCTGGTAGGAGACACTAACTGACCACAAGCGTCGAAGTCGCAAGTTGCTCAAGCTCACAAGCGAAGTGTGAAATGGCTACAAGTAAACGCTTCTAACACGTGCGTATACGCGTCACGTTTGGATCGGAAGTACGTTTATCTGGTAAATTACAACTGTGACGAATTCGACAACTTTTATGTACTCATGATCTGGGGAATCCTTTTTGTGGAAGACCCTTTATCTTTACTACATACGTAATATAAGGATATTAGTATCTTAAATCACGACTATTTGAATATTAGGTATATGTTTAGGTATTTAATTACTAATGCTTTGTGACAGGTAGGGAGTAGAGATTAATGCCACTATTCATAAACGTCACTCAAGCCTCCGTTAGTTAAAATACGTTTTGTCTTCTTCTTACTAACGGAAATGTCAATGTGACAAAAAAGGACAAACGAACTTTAACGGCATTTTAGTTAAAATAGGTTTATGAATTATAGAGTTAGCTATAATAACTATTGTGTGATTGTTGCGGTCATTTGGAATGAAGCGATGTCGACGGTGAGTGTTCATTACATTAACCTAACTAAGAACCATGGGGTCAAAAGTCTACTTAACTAGACATTGCATGATGAAGGTTTCTAAGAGGTAGGGATTCGTAGAGAAAGGACGACAGTCATCAATCATTATCAGTCAGAGCTTATACCTAATAAAAATCAGCGACCAACCAATCATAGAATTAAGCGCCCGAGCGATAAAATTGAGAATTGTGCCAAAAGCGAGGGCAATATTCACTGAAAATGTATTTATAATCGTGAATATTAATTCGGTCTAGATAGTGATATTTTCATTTTATCAAGATTATACAGTTCTGGTTTTTTGGTTAGAATGTTAGAAGGTCCTTGAACAATATTGTAAATATGCCGCACTTGGTAAATATGATACATCAAAGCTATTAAAATAAATCAGCAAACCAATCTCGTACAAATCAGTATACTAACACAAGGAAAACGAATGATACAACTTGGAGAAACCAGTTAGCGCGTCTTTAGAAAACGATAAGCCTTAAAAGACTTATGACCTCGAAAATTTAAACCATTTGGTCGAAAAAGTTTGATAACCATACACCAAGTTTACCAGCCCTTTTATAACGTTTTTATCATAAACAGATTTGAAATTAATCCCATTACTTAATAGGTACGTAATTATTTTACCAACTTGGTTTATGCTAGTAAGTATCAGATGAATACATTTCAATCAAGATCACAATGATCAAGTGACAGCCATACAATATATAGTAAATGGTGACCTTTAATCAAAAATGAACAAAATTTAAATGAAAAATGCCTCCAAATGAAATCCTGCCCTAAACGGACATTGGCATCATCATGTATCGCAGTGAGTGGCACTTTCCCCATACTTGTCGGACAATTCTTACTTTCAAACTGGAACTGGGGAATTCCCGGTAATTACCGGCACTCATTGTTTGTTGACCTCGTAAAGCATCACAGACGTTGCGTTTTTACCGTACAATATGGTTGTTTGTTTACTAAAACACAGGTGTCTTAACGATAATTTTAAAAATGGTATCTGTAATGTTACCAAATTACCAAATAATGGAGCCACGTAGGAACTAAAAAGAAACAGCTTTACCCTTACTTTGAGAAAGGGGGCACGTGCCCAAATGTAAAATAAATGAAAGGTGGATGGAACCTCCGTTGTAACAAGATCTTAAAAAATATTATTAATGATAAGATAACAATCACCTTGTATCATAAAGAGAAGCTGAAGTTTAAACTAGCAATCTTTAACTAGCAAGTTTTTGTTTTGTAACGGATTAATTTCATTAATCAGCAAAATGTCACAAAATAAATTCTGTCCTCCTGACGTACCGAAATCAATTTAACAAGAACATGATTGGTGGATGAAACTGTTATCGCCCTGCTCTTTTTTATCGATTTAGCATTAGCAATAGTAATAAGTATGTCACAGAATGGCTTGGGGCTTCACCAGGAACACCATTATCAGTAGGCATCTTCAAATTAGATATAGAGCCCTCGAGGTAATAAAAGTCAGTTCTTCGCTTAGTCACTTTAATTACACTACAACACAGTTTATAATAGGTTAAGAGTCATTGTCTCAGATAATCTTATCAACATTAAATAAACACAATCGAATTAGAAATAATTAAGTATGGGGCGCGTCTACGCACGACCACGTCTCAAGAGGGAATCTGTCGCGTAGGGATAAAAACTCAAGGCGTAGCTCCATGGCCCGCTGTCAAACCAAACTCGACCTTATACAGGCTAAGATCCGACAAGTAAATTATAAGTACATATATTGTATTCTATAAAACTGACCTGATTTACATACCCTTGTGTATGGTCGAATTTTAATAAATGACGTCAAGATACAGATGACGTTATGTCGTCTACGGCCAATACTGCTGGGACAACCATAACCAGTTCAGTAAGTATGGATGGTGATATGTTATTAGTGTGGGTATTGTATCTTCTTGTGTCATTTATTTATTAAATCATAATCTAAATAGGAATTCATAATGTCCACTTTAACGTAATAGAGGAATACATAATATCTAGTAGCTATTAAGAAAATATTCGCAATGCACTGCACCTCATCGAACTAATAAGAAAGAGGAAAATTATTGTAACGCGTAACATTTCTTTTGTTTTATGTGTATTTTACTTTAGAATAATAAAAAAAAAGTAAAACGGCCTTAAAAAAAAACCTTAGAAAAAAACGTAAAATAATCCTCTAAAATAATGTGAAATAAATAAAATAAAATAAAATGCGTTTATTTCGGACAACAGAAACTAAAGCCTAAAGTTTTATGGCCTAGCAGTAAGCAGCAGAAATATGAAGTCGGTGCGGTGCGAGCGGAATATTCTTTGAATGAAGCACCGACTTCATATTTCTGCTGCTTACTGCTAGGCCATAAAACTTTAGGCTTTAGTTTCTGTTTTCCGAAATAAACGCATTTTATTTGTTTTACATTATTTTAGAGGATTATTTAACGTTTTTTCTCTAAGGTTTTTTTTGAAGGCAGTTTAACTTTTTTGTTAAAAGATTTTTATTTCACAATTTTACGTTGATTTAACATTTTAAGAATTATCCTCCAACTCCTAACCGTTAAGGAGTTCTACCTTCCATCATCAGCTCATCAACATAAGATGATGATTACCGGACGCAAGTACTTGAATAGCCTTAGAAAATATATGAAACACATTATACGTGTTTATAAAATTTGAGGGTTGCCCTCGATTTCCCTGAGATCCCATCATCAGATCATGACTTGGTGACAGGGGGACCACCTCAGGAGTATACCCTTTCGAATAACGATTTAACATTTTCGGAATTATCCTCCAACTCCTAACCGCTAAGGAGTTGTACCTTCCATCATCAGCTCATCATCATGAGATGATGACTACCAGACGCAAATACTTGAATAACCTTAGAAAATATATGAAACACATAGTACGTGCCTGTAAAATTTGAGGGTTGCCCTCGATTTCCCTGGGATCCTATCATCAGATGCCACTTGGTGCCAATGGGACCACCTCAGGAGTATACCCATTCAAATAAAAAAAAATTTTGGAAATCGGTTTAACAACTGACTCGGTACAATTGATGGAGTAATCGATGTACAGACATTAAAAAAAAATACATGCGGTGGAACGTAGAACCTCCTCCTTTTTTTGAAGTCGATTAAAAAGGGAGACCATACTTTGTACAGATAAACCAATTAGTCAATTAGGCATGATTAAATTACAGTTAGATCGTTTACAATTTAATAAACATTCAAATAATTTGACCGAGCGAGCTTCGACCCACAGGTTGCATTTCTCAACCAATTCTCCGAAAAAAATTGTGAACTAATCCCCAAGTCGAAGGCTTTCTGGATTGAGGTTCGTAATAACCATAACGCTTGTGAAACAATAGCTACTATTTCACAATTTGAAAACAATTTTCTGAATAAAATTTTAGGCAAATGTCATTTCGAGCTCAAACCTGAACCATTCTAATAACAATCCGCAATACAACCCATGAACCCAGTCGCAGTAAACCATTTTTGTACCTATAAAGAAGTTTAGTCAAGGCCGTGTTTTATATAGCTACAAGTTACAATTTACAAGCGGAAGTCTCATTCTATCACCTTTTCTTAAAAAGAGACTTCCGCTTGTAAATTGTAAAACTTGTAGCTTTATAAAACACGGCCCAGGCGTTTACTTCGAAAGAGTTCTACTGCATATTTCTATTTCATTTCTTGAACTGGCCCGTAACCCCTGGCACGCGATGGTGAACTGATGGCGGAGCAGTAGATTACTGCCCTAGGGCATTATGAGCAGAGAAAAGATCTGGATGTTTTGTTTAAGGCATAACAGCCAAGTTAACTTGCATGACCCTTGTTACCTGCAACTGTAAATCACAGTTGTACGTAACAGTCTGTGATGAAAAATGAATAAATCTGTATTAATCTATACACATATAGGGTGACAGGTTTAAGTATTATGCATTCGGCTTCTGAACCCATCTTACAGTAAGTGCTTAATAAAATATGTGTGTAGATAAAGTTAGTATGCAACTCTACATAATTAGGCCTTAAAACACTCGTATGATCGTATTATGAAACGAGGAGAAACTCGTTTTTAGGATCCTCATTATGTGACAGTTGCATAAAATACCATTATGTACAAAGAACAAATCTACATTATCAGTTAAGTAGCAAGTTAGTCTAAAGGCACCTTTCCGTCAATAGCCACGTGCAAGGCCCACCTTATATATAAAAAAAATAAATAATAAAGCTGGCAACACCAGTACCAGCACCAAGAAGTATCTTTTTTTGTGTTTCTTATGTTTAAGCTGGTGGCCTTGTAGCCAATGCTTTTTATTAATTAAAAAAAAACCAAGAAGTATCTCTTCTCTTAGTAGTCACAGTGTACCTTTTTATAATTGAGATAGAGATGTCACTTCAACGTTTCGCACACAGCGACATCTGGTGCTTTGTGACGGTAAAATATGCGATGACGTCATTGACGTCTAGTTTCCTAAATGTTAAAATAATTTACTTTGAGCAATTGCTATTACACCATGTTCTATTATGTACATTAGAACATGGTGTAATAGAAATTGCCCAATTTCTCGTTTTGATGAATTTGATAACTATTCAGTGCTTTATTTTTTACACATTTTCTTTTTATCAGGCATCCCAACTCCAACTTAGACACCCGGTGAGTGTGAAAAACCACAGATTAGAGAGGTAATCGCGGCCATTATTCATTCGTTCCGTTCCACTTATACCTTCACTGTACGTTGTTTTTAGTAAATAAAAAAATCTAAATAAATATCAAAACCTCCTGAATTATTAAAAATCTAAGTTTTTGTTTCATTTTATTAGGGGTTACTTGCAGATATGATACGTTAACTCAACCAGTGTCCATAGAATATTCCATATAATATTTTAGCGTAAGAAAAACTGATGCGTGTAATGATATTTTAGATAAGACATTACTATAATTAAAAAAAGGTCGATGTTACCAGTGCTCACAAAATAATTAATTAGCATAAATGCATTTTTAAACAAGGAAAGACAAATGAAAGCATTTATTAAGCGAAAATAAAATATTTATTCCAAAATTTCAAACTCCAATATAAACTATATTGATATTAGCACCACCTATCGACGTGTGACAACAACTTCATGTCTTCTAAGTTATACCACCGTGTTAGTAGCACGGTGGTATAACTTAGAACAAAATGTACACTTGGTTGTCCAGCTAATTTCAGTAGTCACTCAAGTTACATTGTATAGTATATATTTAAGTAATATTCTATTTGGTTGGGTTATAGACATGAAGTTGTTGTCACACGTCGATAGGTGGTGCTAATATCAATATAGTTTATACCAAAATTTTAAAATTTTTGAATAAATATTTTATTTTCGCTTATTAAATTCTCTCATTTATCTTTCCTTGTTTAAAAATGCGTTGGAGTTGGAATGCCTGATAAAAAGAAAATGTGTAAAAAATAAAGCACTGAATAATTATCAAATTCATCAAAACGGGAAATTGGGCCATTTCTATTACACCATGTTCTAATGTATATAATAGAACATGGTGTAATAGCAATTGCTCAAAGTAAATTATTTTAACATTTAGGAAACTAGACGTCAATGACGTCATCGCATATTTTGCCGTCACACAGCACCAGATGTCGCTGTGTGCGAAACGTTGAAGTGACATCTCTATCTCAGTTATAAAAAGGTACTCTGTGGTTAGTAGTCTGTGGTACCAATCAATCATGGACGTCGTTGCTTAAGTTGCGGCGTTTTGTACATTACCAAAATGTGTTATTAAATTAATTATATAAAATTTTATTAAGTTGCGGTGATATAGAAAATGGTAACGATTGCCGACGACTTAGATTCATTATCTTTGCAAGAGCCAATTTTCAAGGATGTCAAGTATTACCTCTCTGGCGATGTGTCTGACAGGGTTTGTTTTTGTGTATTCATAATAGATTTGATTTCAATTAATTTTTTTCCGTATTAAGTAGCTCAATTATGTTCGTTGTTGTTAATTACAGGTTATGCAGCTTCTCCAGTCTGGCGGGGCCGAAAATACGAAGTATTTCTCTGACTATGTCACACATTTAATCTGTGGTCATAATGCAGCTGATACTGACCTCGACGACGCTCAGGACATCTACCAGATCCCTGCAGTGACCGAGTACTGGGTGCTGGCTAGCATCAGGCTTCGGCGCCTCGCCAACCCAAAGCCCTACAGCCCTAACAGGAACAAGTTATTTTCTAATGTGACTGCTTGTGTGTGTCAAGTGAGCCCTGCTGATTTAAAGGCTGTATATGCACTGATCACTTATCATGGTGGTCGAGTAAAGCTTAATCTGGACTCTCAGTGCACACATCTTATCTGTGGTGCTGCATCAGGTAGGAAGTACAGTGCTGCCCTTTCACTGCCCGCTAATAGGCTAAAAATTGTCACCCCCGATTGGGTGACAGAAAGCGTAAGGGGCAGAATACAGACTGTGACAGAAGTGTTTCACCCAAAGCTAGTTATTGTGCCTCAGCCTCCCCAGAAGTCAATGGATCGAATTAGTGCAATCACAGGTTTCGATTTTGAGGAAGGCATTGCAAAGAATGAGGTGCCAACCCACAACATGGCAGAAAATAAAGATGAGAGCACTCAAGCCTTGCGAGATAAGCTGGACAAGCTGAAGCAAAGGATGCCATGGAATCATCCCCCGTCTTCAGTGAACACTTCCACTGTGCCAACATCAGCTGTGAGTTCTATGGGCTACTCCACCACTATGCAGTCTGGCAACATTATGAGCAAGTCTATCCCTCAGGGTATTGTGACTCAAAACCTCCAGATACAGAGCAGTCAAGCAAATACCCAACTGATGCAGAAGTTCGGGCAGACTATAGCTTCACAGGGTAATATGAATGTTAACCAGGTGGGCTTACAACAACAGGTGTACAGTCAGCAGCAAAATCAACAGCAACAACAACAGCAGCATCAGCAACAACAGCTGCAGCAGCAACAACAACAGCACCAGCAGCAACAGCAACAACAACAACAACAACAACAACAACATCAACAACAGCAACAACAACAGCAGCAACAACAACAACAGCAGCAACAACAACAGCAGCAGCAACAACAACAGCAGCAACAACAGGTCCCCCACGGCTTAACAGCCATACAAATACAACAGCAAAAGTTGCTCCAGCAACACCAACTCCGAATGCAAATGTTGCAGCAAAAAAATGTGAATCAACAAAACCAGCAGGGCTTCACTCAATCGAATGTCTCTCAGATGAACCAGAGTATGCCAAGTCAGATGCAGCAGCATCTCCAGAGTAACCAGCATCATATACAACAGAACCAAAACATTAACCAATCCAACAACTCCAACATGACATCTGCTCAGCAACAGATAGAAAATATAAGTCAGATGTTGAGTCAAAGTGCCAATAATCTACAGCAGCAACAGCTAAACCAACAGAATTTGGCCATGAAGCAAAGCTTGAGCCTCAGCCAGCAAACTGCTTCACAGGCTGTACAGAACATCGCTCAGCAACTAGCCCAGTCCACTCAGAATTTGCAGCAGAAACTTAACCAGAATATGAATCAAGGGCAAGTGCTCAGCCAGCAACTCATGGGTTCCGGCCAACAGATGTCCTCCCAGAATCAGAATTTGATTCAACAGCAAACCGTCCAGTCTCTAACTAACCAACAGCAGAATTTGAATATGGGTGTGGTCAATCAACAGGGAATGGTGTCTTCATCCCAAAGCCAAGGTGGCCAGGGAGTACAACTCAACCAACTTGTTGGAAACAGCGGACAAACAGTTTTAAGCCAGCAGATACAATCTGTACAGCAAAGCATTCAGAACCAACAGGGTGGCAATGTCCCTGTACAAGGTGCATGGAGGCAACAAAACATACAGATGGTGCAAAATGTCCAAGGACAACACCAGATAATTAGGAGTCCGCTAGTACAACGCAATCCACAGAGCCAAGTTATATTACAGCAGCAAATTTTGCAAACCCAGCAGCAGGCCTTAATAAATAACCAGCAACAAGCACAGTCTAGTCCTCAGCACAACATTCAGCAGACTAACCAGCAGATACTACAGCAGACTGTAGGCTCCCAGGGACAGAGTATCGGCCAAACTCACCATCAGATATTAGTACAGAAGCAACAACTTTTAAATGGGTCCAATCAGCAGCAAATTGTGCAAGCTCCGCAGCAGGTATTGATAAACCAGCACACAGGCCAACAACAAATATTAGTGCATGGGAATCAACAAGTAACTCTGCAAAGTGGGCAGCAAATAGTGTCCCAAAGTCAGATAGTGCATCAAGGAGGGCAGATAGTCAATCAGGGTCAGCAGATAATTACTCAAGGCACTCAGCAGGTGCTGTCCCAAGGTGGTCAGCATGTGATAACTCAGCAAGGTCAACAGCATCAAGTGGTGATCGCTCAGTCTTCGCAGCAGATTGTGACTCAGTCGGGGCAGCAGATAATAGGGGGTCAGAATCAGCAGGTGTTGTCGCAAGTGCCGCAGTCGCCGCAGGGCGGAGCGCCACTGCCGGCGGGCGCGGGGATCCAGCAAATCATCACGCACAGCGGCGGGCAGCAGATCGTGTCGCCGGGCGGGCAGCAGATCGTGCAGGGCGGGCAGGGCGTGTCGTGGCAGCAGCAACAGCAGTACTTGCAACAGCGCCAGCAGCTGGGACAGCCAGGGACTGTTGTTGGGCCTAGGGTGAGTTTTCTTGTTTATTTTACCAATCATGGCACCATGGTATAAAGTTTATACCATAAACCAAAGCTATATGGTTTTTGCTATCATGTAACCCAATTACATCAATTAAAACTCAAATTTTACAATTTTCTTAAAAACATTATAGAGAAATTCAGCATCAAAATATCAAAAATGTAAATTGTTTTCCTGTTTGTTGTATATTCAATTGTCCGTGCAGAACTCTCCATTTTCAGATGCCATAATTCTATGCATTGATTGTTTGTTCTATCAGGTTTCGTGGACGGCGGGTGGCGGTGGGCGTCAGCTGATCCACTTGGACGCGCAAACCCACGCCCAGCTTCAGCAGATGGACCCCACCCAGCGCGCCATGTTCGTCGCGCAGCTGCAGAAGCGGAGACAACAGCTGTCGCTGCAGCGCGCCGCCGCGCTCCAGCACCAGCAGGTAACGCACCCCACCCAGACTATTTCATCATCAGCCCACGCCCACTGCTGGACACAGGCCTCCCCGCGGCGCGCGACTTAGCCCGGTCCTCTTTCCACATCCACGCGCTTCCAGCTGTCTGATGCAATTGAACACCTTATTAGATCAACCAACCGTTATGATTTCCTATTCAAATCACCCTATACATGGTATGTTTGTACTTTGTTCCAATAACACAAAAACATCACGAAAAAGTTATGCATTTTTTTGTGTTCTTAGCCTCCTGGGGTGGTGGCAGGGTCGCCAGGGGCGCCATCGCCGGCCGGGGCTCCGCAGAGCGTCACCTTCATCCAGAGGCAGCTGCCTCCTGGGCTCACGCAACAGCAGCAGGTATTAAAATAAAACGTCATTCATAGTGGTTGCCGTAATGTATAAAGTAACTTACCTTTTAAACATTTCATGATGTGAAATTGAAACTGTAGGGGGACAGTTTTTCTTAGCTTCCCTTATAGCTTATAGCCTTGTAGGTTCCGTACCTCAAAAGGATCCGATCCGATCTGTCCGTCTGTCAGTCAATCTCAAGTAAATCAAAATATGGGGTACTTCTCAGTAGGCAGTATTTCTGGCTGACATTTTTTTTTTCTAGGACCATGAAATTTGGCATTAAGCAAGGTTTTACAATAAAAGAATTTGGAAAAAAATCGAAAAACGTTACGTAGCATAGGATAAGATCTGTAATATCCGTAGAATTCATAAATGACCACAATAACTTTTTTGTGAAGGTACAATGGTTGCAGAGCCAGGGTGCTCGCGCGACGGCCATGCCGGCCGCGGCGCCTGCCCAGCCGCCGCAGTCACCAGGTAATAACTTATTCATTCACACTCCGTCTAAGCATGTTAGTGAATAACGTGTGTTTGGGGCTTTATTTGACATTTTGAAGCAGAAACTATTCCTTGTGGTCATAAATTGTGGTAATAGTTTGACGAATATCAAACGGCCAAGCCAAAAGCATTTGCCCAAGATGTAGAGTCAGTGCCAGAGGCTTGGATCTACTGGAGATCTCATAACTTTTTAACAGTTAACGCGCATTATAAACCCGTGGGTCTTAGAATCGTGGAAACCATTTTTTTTTGTAACTTTTCGACTTTTATGCACTTATACTAAAAGTGCATTATTACGGTAAAAAGGTCATCGTTTCACATTTTAATAAATATCATGGGACAGTTGATACCAATTGAACTAGTCCCAAATTAGGTGTACAATGGGTACTAGACAATGGATAAACGTACTTATGTAGATAAATACATACTTATAATACATATTTTCAGTCTAGTTATCTCTAAAACGTATTCCTGCAATCCGCGATTGCCAAACAGCAAATCTCTATTCAGCTCATACATAGTGATGCCGTGACGGTGTACCCGCATTATAATTTCAAAGCGTTATCTATCGCTACGATTTTAGTAATTTTTCTCTTCTCCTGTACGTGACATGTGTTTTCTTTAAAGTTGTAATAATGTCGTGACAGTTTAAATATATTTTGTGACTTGAGAAATATGTCGGACTGTCAGGATGTATCTATGGACAGTAAGGGTTTTTGTAATATGTTTAAATATATAATTTATCGGTCATGTAGTCGCTTGTAACCTTAACGTGCTCTCTGCTTGATGCGATCTTAGTAATCAGGTGTGACGATGTGTAGATTCGCATTAATTTGTACTGAGTACAATGTCATCACGTCAAGCGGACGGCACGTTGCATGCTGCAGTGTTGTTAAGCCTAAAGTTGAAGTTCATAAGTTTGTAAAGGTTAGAAAAGGTTAGTTTTTGTACACACGTGCAAAAAAAACCGTGCAATTAGCATCAAACTGGTGGGCCGTGGAGAACGTGGAGATGGCTAGTTTAGAGTATTTATTATTATTATTATACTTAAAAGACTCACTGAAACAAGAATACACAGAAAACCAGAAAAATATTAGTAACACCAGTAATTGAACCCAGATCCGGTGTAATGGTACGGCATGTGACACTAATGTCAATGATCAGGGTTCGATTCCAGAGTTAGTAATTTTTTTCAATTAAGATTTTAACGGGAAGAAAGTAACAAAACTGCATTCACAGATATCTCGACAAGCTTACCTAAGACCGGGAATCCAACCAGTTAAAAATTCAGAAATAAACACTCCAGTTTCTACATTGTTATTTCATCCTGTATAATCATGCCTGTTTTCTCGCCAGGCAACTTGCCCTGTCAGTATCCAGTTACTTGTGAACCTAGAGGCAAAATGGCTCCATTGAGACCCAAGTTTCAACTAGCCGAATATGATAGATGAGACATTTTCTTACAAGCTATTTATTAACTTGCAAAGTTATATTATTATTATTTTAATTTGTTTTAGATCGAATCTTGCAAGTTAAATTTGATATACATATGTAAATTCAATGACAGTGCAAGTACGCAATTCAGCAAAAACGTTTGAATTTAGAATGTAAATTTGAACAGTCTTGTTTTCTTGCCGCGTAATAATGAATGCGATGTTGCCAGTAGGCGGGGGCGGCGTGCCGAGCCCGGCGGGCGGCGTGGAGATCCAGCAGCAGCTGATACAGCGCGCGCAGTACCAGCGGCTGCAGCAGCTGCAGGCGCAGCGCGAGCACCACGCGCACCACCACGCGCAGCCCAAGCAGGTACAGGTGTCGTTGTCATCGTCATCGGCGTGATCATAATTTTGTAGTTGAAAAAACTCTCTGTTGCACTTGTAGCATATAAACTCGTCCGTTCAATGTTACCGTTTGTTCGCAGGTGGCGCCCGGGGTGCCGCAGCACGTGGTGGGCGCCGCGCCGCTGCCCGAGCCGCCGGCGGACGCCGCGCTGATCGCGGCCGGCGTCCCCGACCAACAAGGTAACTTATTCCGATCGGCTGATATTTGAACGAGCGAAGCGAGCGAGTTTTCAGTGCCAAGACCGGATGAATTCTCATTTTCCGCCATCTTGTGTGTATGTATGAACTGCGTCAATCCATCGGACACTCATTAAAAGTATCATTTTCTAGGGTACAAATCCACTAAAAGTTAGGAGTTGTAACAGTTATAAGCCTATTCCTTCATGCCTTATCTCGTAAGCATGCTAGGAGTATGTACATGACAAACTGTTGTCTCCTGTGTGACGGGACGGAGTAACAACACTAAAAAGTTCATTGACCCGGCTACGTAAACGTTTGTCCGACGATAACTTGAGTATCGTTGATCATAACATAACTTTATTAAGTTTAGGCGAGTAGTTGACGTATACATTTTCAAGTTCAAATGTGAGCATAATCTGTTTAGGCATTACCGGTATCCAGATTTGGAGAGAATATGATACGCCACTCACTACCTGTGCTAAAAAGTCATGTTTGATGTAAAAACTAGTCCGCATTCTCAGTTCGGGGCGAACCACTACTTTACACTTGCTAATATTTAGTAATCATTTCATCGAACTGACATTCGTCGCCGGCTTTTGACCCCTATTTCTCCATCGTAAATGAATGTCAGTTGTCGCAAACTCCTTGCTAGTTTTCATAATATAATGTTTTTTTATTCTTTTTCTGTACTTTTGTTTTTATGTTTTGTCATTGTCTTGTCAGGAGTTCTAGTGGTTGGTTTGGTGTCTCCATTTGTCTTTTTATTTGCTTATTAAACCACTTTTCAACTAGTTTTCATTTTCATCTTTCATTAATTTAATATACAGTCCACACTTTCGTCCGTTTCATCAGTTAAAAATGATTATTCGGTGTAAATAGCTGACTTGAAGAGTTTTTGTTTACGCACAAGCGTGCTTAAGCAAGCACACATGTAAGTGCCTGGTATCACTTGATTCACGGGCGGGTCATTATATAGATGAAGAGGTGGTTAGCATTTTGGTAACTGCAACAGCAGACGGCAGCGGCACGCGGCTGTACGTCGACTGCCACTGACAAGTCATCGCCATTTGCCGTGGCCGTCTGCCGTCAGCCACGAACATCGGAATGCTACCTCACGGGTCTGGTCAAATACTTGCAGTATAATGCCATTATTCATAAACGTCACTCAAGCCTTCATTAGTTAAAATAGGTTTTGACGTCTTCTTACTAACAGAAATATCAATGTAACAAAAAAAGGATAAACGAACTTAAACGGCATTTTAGTTAAAATAGGTTTATGAATAATAGGGTGAATGTCTTCACGTAATTAAAGACCTGTGCGATTCTGGAGTCGCTGGGTTACCGCGTATCTGAACAGATCCTCTGAACCCTGCTCTAGATTATAATTATAACACTTTGTCATCAGGCGCGAACAGCGCTCTCCTAGTGAACCCGAAGACGAAAACCGCGCTCGCCAACATGCTGAGCATCCGGCTGCAGGGCGCCGCGCCGCCGCCCGAGCACGAGCCCTCCGCCGCCGGCACGCTCAGGTCGGTGCCCCATCTTGGCTCCAAAAAATAATCTTACATTTGTGCTCATCATTATCAGCCAACTTATGTCTCACTGCTGGGCACAGGCCTCCTCTCAGAATGAGAGGGCTTGGGCTACAGTTCCCACGCGGGCCCAGAGCGGATTAGGAACTTCACACACACCATTGACACCTATGGCCAATTTTTTAATTAAAAATGCCGAACAGTCTTCCGACATTTTGGATCCAAAAAATATAGTCAAATCCGAGCTCGCCGCACCCAAATAGTATAAAATTGGATACCTTGTAAATTTCTTAGCACTGAAATTATCAGTAGACAAAAGATGCCACACCCAGTAACCACACCCTTACCTTTTTTTGCAGTTTTTTTGCGGCATTGGTTGTCGGTTTAATATTAAAAATCACTAACGGTATCGTGCAGGTGACTCATGAATAAATACTGAATCTCGTACATTCTGACGGCTTGTTTATCACACTTCAAGAATCGACGGCTATCATTATTAAAATTTGATTCCGTCATTTTCCTGTTCAATATGTAATCCCGTTATGAATGTTTTTAATTGACCATTCTGTGGTTGGTTTTACCATATCACAGTTGGACATCGATGGTGAAGGCAAATTTGATTTGATAGAATGACTTATCGGTTTTTTAGAGTTCCGTACCTCAAAAGGAAAAAACGGAACCCTTATAGGATCACTTTGTTGTCCGTCTGTCTGTCTGTCAAGACCTTTTTCTCTGCAACGCGTGGAGGTAGCATGCTGAAATTAATATCAAATACTCAAGCCTGCAGTCCCTTAAGGCTGTGAAAAAAATCAAACTTCTAAGTCAACGTAATAAAAATATTCAGTCATTAAAAAGGTTGTTATTGTTTCCATACAAATTGCCGTACCCTGAAAACCTAAAGGGTACTTCCAGTTGTCATAGAAACTTGAAATTTGGTATCAAGGTAGCTCTTATATCACAACCACTCAGAAAATGTCTGTCTGTAGATTTCACAGACGAATATAAAATGACCCCACACTGTGTACATTTTGCTTAGGAGCAGGGCTCTGTTAACACTATACAACTTAAAACACGGGGGAAAAACATTAAAATCTTTGTACGGAACCCTCGTGCGCGAGTCCGACTCGCACTTGTCCGGTTTTTTCTATTACGTCGATATAAAATCCCATTTGGAGAATAAAAAAACGCAAGATGTAAACTACACTGAATATAAAAGTATAATATTTTTTTGCTTCTTTTTGCTCCGAGACCTGGAAATAGCCGTTCAAGAAATAATTGACACTAAATACTTATTTGGAAGAAGTATTTATTGAGTTACCTTACCACTGTCTATTTAGCGAGAAAAACATTGTAATTTTATGGTTATTGTGAGCCGGTCTTAATATTACGTTTTATAAAAAACAAATCGAAATGCGGGTAGTTCCATAAACTCGCGTGATAATGACAGCAATAAAAGTATTTCTTTCGGCTGTTTGCCGCCCCGGCCGTTACATCGCAATGCGATTATGTCCGAAGAGTCGAGGTGATTTTATCATGAATTTCACGTATTTTTAAGTTTTGTGCGAAATTGCATACGTTAAGATGACTTGGAAATATCTGACGTGATGCTACGTGAGTCTTCCGATAGTTTATTTGTAGAGGAATGCGGATGACGCAGTCCCATTTATGATAGGGGTGACTGTTACACGATTTTGTTTTTGAAATGGATAGTAAATTAATTTTTAAATTTTGTGTTTAGGAAAGTTTGTGCTGTTCAGGTTTTCTGACTAGTTAATATAGTACATGTGACCTATGTATGACATTGTGATAATTCGAGCGTACACTACCATCACTGTTTTGTGTAAAGAAAATAAAAGCGACGTACAAGCAACGTTGTTGTTATTATAATGATGCTTTTGTTCAGGTTAATGACAGCCGCGCACGCAGCGGGCGGCGCGGTGCGGGCGCCCGCGCGGCTGCTGCTGGGCCCTGCGCACCATCCTCATCAGGTGACGATGCTGAGATATTACTCTGTTTTTAGACAATCTGTCAAAATTGTACCATTATTATTTTGTTCAAAGTTTACCGGTTTTATCGATCTATCGTGAGGAACGCAGTACGAAAATCATTGGTCCAAAGTGCGGTGTCGTCAGATCTAAAAGTGAAGGGCGTTAGGTTAGGTAGATGTGAGGCAAAAATTTGATGATAATGTGGAAACCACTGTGGAACATTTTCTTAATAATAGTAGCTGACGAAGAAGCCATACTGACGTTTACTGCGAAAGCGTTGTATAGTAGGTTTGAAATTGGGTTACTATGTCATGTCATTCTTATTTTGTTTTACCACCCTATAGCCTGGCTGTGCCTCAATTGGTAAGAGCTTGGCATGGAATGGCGAGGTTGCTAGCTCAAGTCCTGTCAGACGAGAGACTGCTTTTCACGATGGTGCGAGTAACGCGTGATGTTCCCCAGAGCGGCGCGGTGGGCGGCGCGGTGGGCGGCGCGAGCGCGGCGGGGGGCGGCGGCAAGGTGTACGCGGGGGCGGCGCGCCCCGCCCCGCCGCGCGCGCAGTTCTACGGACACAACCCCAACCTCAAGCTGCCGCCGGACCTCTTCCTGCTGGGCTGCGTTTTCCATATCGTGAGTCTTGCATATAAAACTCCCGCGAATTTTCCGTCGACGTATGGCCGACTTGTTTCGAACGAATCCGAAGTTTTTCTCATGATTCGCTCGAACAGACATGCAATCATACCTTGATAATGTGAGTGACCCGTTTTTAATTTAATTAATTTAATTATTGTGCATATTGGGAATGACGAGTCTGGGATAGGGTGAGGGGTTTATGAGTGAAAGGATACAGCAGTTGGAGACAGCAACGGAAGTTGCTTCGGTTACAAAAATGATAACGATTTTAACTCAATGTGTAGTGAAGTTCCACGTATGCAAAATTTAAACCCGCGTCTTCGTAGCGTCCGCGCATTATCTTACACGACAGCCGCGCGTATCAGCGACGAGTCTGTGTAGGCGATGTTCGAATTACCACGAGTATCAATGTTTGAACCTTTGCCGCGCCAGATGAAAACACGCCTTTAGATTTGATTGCTAGGTTTTAATGCTATATTTTATGGTAAATTTTTGTTTGTCAGGTCGAGTACCAACAGACGTGGGGCGCGGAGAAAGTGGCGCGCTGGGTGGAGTGCATACAGCGGCGGGGCGGCGAGGTAGAGGCCGGCTACTGCGCGCGCGTCACGCACGTGCTGTGCGAGACGCAGCGGCACGGCGTCGTCATGCAGGTACGCGCGGGCAGCCGCCTGGCGGACACTAGTGGCGCAGTGGAGACTTGTACTAGGAAATAGTATAAAAAACTTGTTTTTTAATACAGTTGCTCAAAAAGTGGTACTTTTTGTAGCTACGTATCTTGCGGAAAGTTGGATTTTCCGTACTAGTGGTTTTTACTTTTCCAAGGAGCCGGTGGAGGAGAACAGAGCCGAGATTTTGTGATTAGTGGTGGCGCACCTCCTGCCAGCTCACCCTCTCGTCGTCATGTTTTCGCTAATGTATTAAAACAACGTCGTTTAGTACACGTGCGGAAGTGTCATTTTCACTCCCTGGCCAAGCGGCTCGGACCTAGACACCTCGGGACTCGTGCAAAATGTCATACGTTCCACATTTATATCGAAAAGTACTATACAATAACGATTTCCCGGCAGGCCCTGCGCGACGCGAAGCGCTGCGTGACGGCGTACTGGCTGTCGGACGCGATGCTGCGACGCGGCGTGGCGCCGCCGTGGCAGGCGCTGCACCTGCCGGCCATGTTCGCGGCGCGCGCCCGCCCCGCCCGCCACCACCGCGCCGCGCTCAGCGGCTGGCGAGCCGACGAGCGCGACCGCGTCGCCATCGCGCTCGAACACGTCGGCGCCAAGGTGCGCGCACTAGAATGACCTAACCAACTTAGAAAAGCTGAAAAAACCCCCGACATTGTCATTTCAAAGTTTAATACGTTAAATAGTTCAAAAACGGGTGAACCGATTTTAATGAAACTTAGCTAAGAACCATCTCGATTAAACTAGCTTTCGATGGAAAAAAACCGCATCGAAATCGGTCCACCCGTTTGGAAGTTATGATGCCACAGACACACAGATACACATGTCAAACTTATAACACCCCTCTTTTTCGTGGGGGTTAAAAACCTTGTCCACGGGCCAGGCCCCTATTTCACCAACTTTACAATTGTCCGTTTTCAATGACTGCTGACTTGAAGAGCTTTTGTTTTAGCGCGCTTCATATTTTTAAAAGAAATGTAGTTCGAATTGTCATATAAAACTGACAATTGTAACACGATTGTTGTGCGTATTTTGTGTGTATGTGTTGGCTAGATATATTAACCAATTGTATCTTTCCAGCTGACTCCATACATGACGCGAGACAATACAGTGCTGATCTGCAAACGCGCCGAAGGGACCAAATACAAACGTGCGCGCGAGTGGGGCATCCCCTGCGTCACGCCCGCCTGGCTCACCGACCTGCTGCTCGGCAACATGAGCGCGCTCGCGCAGGTGACGCACACACAGCACACAACACAGCACACAAGACACAGCACTCAGCACACAATAAGATAAAAACCCTCACTGATAGATCCATTCCCAAAGCAGATCTTATGCTTAGGAATTTAAGCCACTATACAACAGTTCGTTCATAGAAAGAATCTGAAATATCCGAAAATACGGACCCCGAAATTTTTCCATTTGCGATAACTCTGTCAGCTCTTGACACAAAAACCCACTGATAAATCCACTCGCAAAGCAAAAATTTTATGATTAGGAATTGTAGCCACTATGCCTCAGCTCGTTTTATAGAAGCAATCCCAGAGATCCCTTAAAGGGATAAGTCCGCCTTTGTACTCAAATGTTATTGTTGTAACTTGTGTTTTATCCTGTTTTTTGTACAATAAAGTGTTTACTTACTTACTTACAATCTGAAATATCCCAAAATACAGTCCCCAACATTTTGCCATCTGCGAGTAACGTGACAGACCTTTTGACAGCAACCGAATAGGCAACCATTACGTCTCGCCATGTATTTAAAAGCCGTGATAGCCTAGTAGTTTGACGTATGGCCTCTCAAGCAGAATCAGCAGGAGATTTATCATGAGCTTTTCGGGAAAGGCACACTCCTGCGAAGCAATTCAATGATGTGTGTGAAGTTCCCAATCCGCACTGGGCCCGCGTGGGAACTATAGCCCATATATTCTGAGAGGAGGCTTGTGCCCAGCAGTGGGACGTAGAAAAGTGTGGTAGTGGTGGATGTATTTTAAATGTGGTCCCTCTTTTCAGATTGAAAACTCCAAATATCAGCAGTTCAACCTGGCCAGCCCATTCCGCATGGACTACAGCCTGGTGGCGCACCTCATGAACGCGTGGAAGATGCCCATCAACATCACGCAGGAGTCGCACGAGCGCGCCAAGCGCGGCGCCGCCGGCGCGCCCCGCCGGGCCAAGCGGCCCAGGTACATGTTTGGTATAACGATGTAGGAACTTTAGCAGGTGATACAGGGGACTATTAGGAATAGTTTGAAGCCTAAATGTCTTAGTCCAATATGTGCTAGTTTTTTTTTAATCGAGTTTTTCTGATTTTTTTACTTGGTAGAAAAAGTTGACATGAAAAATTATTTTTTTAACAGACTGGGCAAGCAGCCAAATTTATTTCTTTATAATTAACACAGCAAACAATTGGTTAACCAATCACAAAAAAATCAGCCTCCCACTGGCTACACATTTTTTTTTTCGATTTTATAGGTCACCATGAGTGGTTTCCGCCAAAAAAATGAATTTTATCTGGCCGTTTTAAAACATGCTCGATATGTTTACTGTAATTGAAAATAAAAATTACAACATAATTGCAACAAATAAAAAAAAACACTGGTCAACACGTTGAACGCCACGACCGAACAAAAAAGCTCCCCGTACGAAGTAGACAATTATGCAAGTTTATTCTTAGATCAAATCATTTATAATTTTGCAATTTATGTTCTCTAAATAAAAAAGCAAATAAAAACACTGTTGCACGCACTTTATTTTAAATTATCTTTGCAAATTTTGCAATTAAATGATTAATCGATAAATAAGTACCATTCTCCCACTTACGTCACTAAATACAATTAATAATGGAGTCCTTAACTTGGGGACTCTGTACAATCTTATATTTTTTTAGCTATGTTTTCTTCATCGAATTTGTGTATTTTTGATTAGTATTTAGTAGCTTAGTGAATTGTAATTAAAGGTTGTCGCACACGTAACCGCCCCGTATCAGATCTGCACCGCCTCAACCCTAGCCGTTCAGTATTCTTTGTAAGAAACTCCGTACACATATCTGCATCGGAACAGCATCGCCTCGCCTTGCTTTTGTTTGGTTGACGGCGGCGAGGCGGCGCCGATCCGGTTCCGAGCGGTTACGTGTGCGACCACCTTTAACATGACTTTTTGAAAGCGTCTTTCTTTCGCCACCGCAAATTTTTGATGCGCATTCACAATCATAAACTTCTGCTCCTGATTGAAGCTCTGCAAAGTTACCTCGTACTCAATCAATTAGTGACGGTTCTTCGGAAAGCGCTCTTTGTGACCTATTTACGGAATAAATATGTTGATGTTGATTTGTCTTGTAGACTGGAGTCGCCGCCGCCGCCGCCGCCCTCGCAGCCGCCGTGCCCGCCGCCGCTGCACCTAGCGCCGCGAGTGCTGTTCTCGAACGTGCCGCAGCCCGAACAGAACAAATATGCGGCCATTGTCAGGTAAGATCATTCACCTTTCCAAGAGAACAGATTATATTCTCACCCACTGCTCCGCGCCCGTGGGAATTTCGCGAAATACCCTCTTTTTAACAAATTTCTAAATACTGAAACAAGAACACATAGAAAATCAGAAAAATATGGCATAGCCCGGGAATCGAACAAAATACTTTGATATTCCGTGTGACGTGCGCACCAGCCATGCTTAGGTTACATGGTTACCCTCCGGAGTGTTACGTCAAAGTCGTAAAATGTCCAGTGTCAAAATTGCGTCCAGATCGTAAGAGGTCCATATCTTACAGCGTCTAAATCGTGCCACGTCTAAGTCGTGGACGGTCCTAGTAGTAGAATGTCCAAGTCGTAAAATGTCCAGTCTTTACTAATGTCTAAGTCTCGTACGGTCCTAATCGTGGAATGTCAAAGTCGTAAAATGTCCAGTCTTTACTAATGTCTAAGTCCCGTACGGTCCTAATCGTGGAATGTCAAAGTCGTAAAATGTCCAGTCTTTACTAATGTCTAAGTCCCGTACGGTCCTAATCGTGGAATGTCAAAATCGTAAAATGTCCAGTCTTTACTAATGTCAACTAATGTCTAACTTTCGGGCGGTCCTTTAGATACACAGTTATACACAGATACGAGTAGTGGCACCTCGCTAGCTCATAATATTATTTCAACATTATTCATTGTCATGTCCGTGTGTATGTCTGTCTGTCAGTCTATCAGTCTATCCGCGACTTAGCTCAAAGACTATTGATACTAGAAAGCTGTAGGTATATGCATATTAACTAGGCCGAAACAGTGCTGGTACAAAGTCTTGAAAAAAAAACTTGGAATCTGTCTGTCTGTCTGTCAAGACACTTTTTCTCTGGATCGCGTGGAGGTAGCAGAAGCTGTGAAAAAATCAAACTTCTAAGTCAAAACAATCAACAGACATAGTCATTAAAAAGTTTGTTTCTATACAAATTGCCGTACTGTGAACACCTAAAGGGTACTTCCAGTTGTCAAACTTGAAATTTGGTATGAAGGTAACTTTTATGGCACAACCACTCAGAAAAATCTCAAAATCTTAAATTTTTATGTCTGTCTATATATCACAGATCTACATAAAATGACCCACAGCCCACACTGCTTAGGAACAGGGCTTTGCTAATACCGGACAACTTAAAACGCTGGGAAAAAGCAGGGAAATCTTTGTACGAAATCCTCGTGCGCGAATCCGACTCGCAGTTGGCCGGTTTTTAGGGTCCCGAAGCCAATATGGCAAAAAGGAACCCTTATAGTTTCGTCATGTCCGTCTGTCTGTCTGTCTGTCTGGCCGCGGCATAGCTCAGAGACAATTGGTACTAGAAAGCTGTAATTTTGCATAGATATACATATTAATTAGGCCAAAAAAGAGCTGGGATAAAATCTTAAAAAAAAAAATTTTTTGGGGTACCTACCCTACACTTAGTGTTGATGATTGTTTAATTTCTCGCCCACCCCATAGTGTGGGATATCGTTGAACAGGTATTTCAAAAATATTAGGGGTACTCGAAGATCATTTTGCGATAAAGTTATTCGTTTGCGAAATATTTAGCTCTGAAGTGTTCATTTTTGTTGGAGTCCAGCGTCCCCGTCCCCGTCCCCCCCCCCCTCTCCCAGAGAAACTGTTATATTTGGAAATGTGAAAAAAATCAGAGCAGTAATGCATATTATAGTGAATTTAAAAGGAAAACTATCAGAGATAAGGAGGCTTTACAAGTTTGGGAGTAATAGCTAATTATGTGTGTCTATGTCAGTAACCGATATAAATTGACCCCACACTGCGTACAGTTTGCTTTGGAGTAGTGCTCTGCTAACACTGGTTTCGAATAGGTGTGATGAAAATACTTTTAAATTAGGTATCTATGCCAGGGGCTTTTTCGTAATGGCTTAGGAACCGTATCCTCGGCGTGTCCGACACGCTCTTGCCCGGTTTTTTATATCGGTTACTGACATGGACAAACGTAAATAAGTTGGTGAACTATTACTCGTAAACCTGTAGGTAAAGGGCTACTTATCTGTGATAGTTTTCCTTTCAAATACCCTATGTGCACTAGTTATTGCTCTGATTTTATTTCCAAATACAACAGTTTCTCTGGTAGAGGGGGGGGGGGGGGGGGGACCACTTGACTAACAAAAATGAGCACTTCAAAACTAAATACTTCGCAAACGAATCCTTCAATCAAAAAATGATCTTAGAACACCTCTGACATTTTTTTAAGAGACCTATCCAGCAATATCCCACACTATGTGGTAGACAAGAAAAATCATTCGAGTCTGTGGGACATCCAAATTTTGCCATGCAGACTTTTTTTGGAAAGCGCTTATTCTACTAGGTACCTGTTTATTTTACGATCTTGACATTCTACTACTTGGTGATTTTACGATCTTGACATTCTACTGTCTGGTGATTATACGATCTTGACATTCTACTGTCTGGTGATTTTACGATATTGACATTCTACTCCCTGGTGATTTAACGATCTTGCCATTCTACTCTGGTAATTTTACGATCTTGACATTTTACTACCTGGTTATTTTACGATCTTGATATTTTACTACCTGGTCATTCTACGATCTGGGCATCTGGACATTTTACGACTTTGACGTAAGACTCCGGAGAGCATGGTTAGGTGGGTTGTATTAAATTTGTAACGGGCAAACCGTAAAAATATAAAACATTGAAAAAAAAGAACAAAGATTCTTACCATCCTTTGCCTATATTGTAAAGGCAACCTTAATGCAAAATTTCAGCTTTGTGGGTTTAAGGGTTTGGGCTCTACGTTGACGACTCAGTCAGCCAGTCATGTCATGGTGGCATTAAGATCCCGTTCACGTGACGTTCGTTGATTTAGTGCACTGTTCACATAGCGTTAGCGCGCCGTTGAATCAAAACGCGCGTTCACATGAACGCCTGGAACAAAATCCGTGGCGCGTGGCGCTACTTATAAACGCGCGTTGCGTCCAACAACTGTCATGTGAACGCTTTCTTATGGCGTTGGCCGTACACAATAAAACTATTTGGACCGCAACAAAAATAGCCTGTTACACTAATGCTTTTTATAAAAGTATTTTTTTATTGAATACATTTGATGTCGTAAACTGTGTTACGCTGTTGACAGCGGTTTTTATAGTCTATAATATTCTTCTCATTTCATAAATACAGTGTATCATATAAAAAGAGAAATTCTTATAAAATTTGTAAATTCTTATAAGAAAAAACACTCGGTTATGCTCGTGATAAAGAAAAAAATACCGTATCAAGTTTTTCATTATACCATGAAATCATTTGAGCTATAAAAGAAAATATTGCAAGAAACGAAAGAGTCATGTCATAACAAAAACTTCTATTGCAGCGAAAGTAAAGAATCGGACGAAAGTGAAGATAATGGGGCCCCATAGTATAGCAGACGTTTTTTTTATGAATGAAAGGTTTCTGTCATTTCTTTTCTCCGTAGAGGTTTCGGGTGTAAACAATAGGTGGTTGTAGTGAGAATACAACGTCAAATACAAGAAAAACATCTCGAAAATAAATTACGAGCATTTATAATATTGATTTACTTTAGAAGATTTTTATCCTTCTATTTGGTGCTGTATGGTTCAAACCGCATATTTATGTCGCGAATTAGTCCATTTTTAGAATTGTGTTGTCCGTAGTTTGAAAATGACTGAATGTTCTTATTATTTGGTTCACTAAGATCACCAAGTAAACCAAGACGGCTAGCAGGATTTCGGTTATTAAACTTTGTTAGTCAGTTCATCTTTTCTCTATAACCTTAAAACAAGTCACGGCTACTTGTGCTAGCTCTACTGGTAACCCCTAGCTGTATGCAATATAAACTTGGAAATGTATCAGATCTTAGTAGACCAAAGAATAGTTTCTAGTCCTAAAGTTTATAATAGTTTCACGTATTCGTCAGGTTACTCGGAGGCCTCGTGGTAACAACGGCAGCAGAAGCGACTCACCTCATCATGGAGAAGCTCGTCCGCACCAGCAAGCTGGTGAGCTGCCTCGTCACCGTCAAGCACCTGCTGTCGACAGCCTGGGTGCTGGAGAGCCAGCGGCTGAACAAGTTCGCGGACGAGGCGCAGCACGGGCTGCGCGACGAAGCTTTCAACAGAAGCTTCAAGTGCGACCTCTCGGAGGTGTTGCTGGGCGGCGAGCAGCGGCGGCGGCTGTTCGCGGGCGTCACGTTCTTCCTCACTCCGTGCATCAAGCCTTCCCGCGCCTCGCTCGTGGAGATCATCGAACTCTGCGGCGGAAAGGTCGAGAAAAACCGTCGCTCGTATGTTTCCATACAGGAAATGCACACCATGAGGCCTTACAGCTACATAGTGTTGACGGTACCCAACGACATACACCTCGTGTATTACCTGCTGCAGGCGGAGAAGACGCTGAACGTGGTGTGCAGCGCCGAGCTAGTGCTGTCGGCCGTCATGCGGCAGAAGTTGGATGTCGAAGAATTCCTTGTCAAAGTAGATTAAGTTAAATTATTTTTTACCGTTTTTACCTCGATGCGAGGCCATTTTATTTCGTGTTACTTCGAATTCGTAAATTCATATTTTTCTACGACGAAGAAATGGTTTTTATTTATTTTTACGTCGACTGTGTTTAGTCGTTTTCGCATTTTTAGTTTGAAAACTATTTAGGTTTTGATTTCATTTGTTTTTTAGAATCGCCGATTATTTTTATTTTTCTAGACGAGGCTCTTACAAATTTTCTATATAAATGTATTTGAACGTTCTGTTTCTTGAAATGCGAAACTTTTATTATTGTTATGAGAAGCACAATGCGATGCCTTAGTAAGAGTAAGTAAAGGATATTTTTGACTGTCCGTATTCAGCTGTTTTGTACATAAGGAGGTCGAGGTGAGTCTGGACCATTTTGTACATAGTTTAAAACAAATGAAGTAAATAAATTATTTTTCTACGGAACGCTCGTTTCATTTCGTCGCAATGTGAAAATTACATAGGAAATAGGCAAACCTAGTCAGTCTTAATACTAGTACCAGCTTATGCCCCGCGGCTTTGCCCCCGTGAAATATTTCAAATTTGGCTAGTTCCCTATCCCGTGGGATTCCTTAGTGCACCTCTAGGATACTCAAGGTAAATGTTTGCCAAATTTCAAGTATCTAGGTCCAGTGGTTTAGGCTGTGCGTTGTCTGTCAGTCAGTCAATCTATTTTGACGTTATGTGTCGGGGGTTTTTCAAGTTGTTCATAACTAAATCGACTATCGCTACTGCTACATCGAACCAATTGTGATGAAATTTACAACTGAATTGCTACTAAATATTTGACGCATTCTGTCTGATATTCTCAGATTTAGACACACTTGTCAGTGTAGCAATAACCACGACAAATCATTAGAAAGTCAAAGAAATAAAACAAGCGCATGATGTAACATAATTATTTATTTATGCCATACGCGGCATCTTGCAACACAGCACAGACCGCAACAATAATGGAACAATACATCTCGCGCACTCCACATTCATACACTAACTATAATGGAATTTACAGTCGTACAAAGTCTCCTATCACATAATAATAATTATAAATAACGATACGTCTTAGACCAAAATATACATACGGGATAGCGAGATTACGATTTGATAATGACTTCGTAGGCTTGGAACACGCAGGAGGCGACCTCCACAGTGCGGGATTTCAAACTGAGTGTCGCTTCGGGGTTGCCAGGCTGGAGTTTCAGTTCGAGCAGCACCCAAATGTTGTTGGTGAGTTTCAAGGACTGGTAGAGCATGTCCTGCCCCTCGACGTTGCGCTTGGCGATAGTGAAGATGTTGTTGAGCGCCATCTTCTGCGCGACGGCGTCGGCGCCGGCCGCGACGCCGCTGATGCTGTGCTGCACCTCGTTCGCGGCGGGGATCTCCTTCCAGGTGGTGAGGAACACGCGCTTGTCCAGCTGCCCGTCCTCCGTGAACAGCACGTGCGCCGGCATCAGGCACGCGAAGTAGAACACGTCCACGTTGTTTTTGATCGCCACCTGAACAAACGAATTGGATCTGAATTGAATCTGTGTAGTGGGAGAGCCATACTGTAGGTATTTGCTGCCGTACGAATGGGCACCCTCTCGCAGAAAATCGGCGTGAAGCAACAGCACCCCTGTTGCGTTTCGTTCGGTCAGTGAGAGTGCCGGAGGCCCGATACCCCTCCCCCTCTTCCCTCTGTAAAGGCCGGCAACGGACTAGTGACTCTTGGGGTTGCTGGTTTTCATGGGTGGCAGTGATCGTTTACCATTAGGTGATCCGCTTGCTCATTTGCCTCCCTCTTTAAAAAAAAATTGACTTCATCGCGGTTCGCACCTTTCTGTAGACGGCACCAGAAATAACGGAGCAATGCGCAAATCTATCGTAATACGTCTTTGAGTCATCAGCAACATGAGAGGGCAGACAGTACAGATAACAAGAGAGTTTGACAGCAACGTGGACATTTCTAATGAAGACTTTCTGCGGTGCCGGCCGCCAGCGCGCCCCCCGCCAGGCTGGTGACGATGATGATGACACTGCGCCATGCCGTACCTGCAGGTTGTTGAGGGGCTCCATGCGCTGCACGGGGCCGGTGGTGGCGAGGGCCAGCGGCGCGTCGGCCGCGGCGCCGGCCGCCAGCGCGCCCCCCGCCAGGCTGGTGGTGATGATGATGACACTGCGCCATGCCGTACCTGCAGGTTGTTGAGGGGCTCCATGCGCTGCACGGGGCCGGTGGTGGCGAGGGCCAGCGGCGCGTCGGCCGCGGCGCCGGCCGCCAGCGCGCCCACCGACAGGCTGCCCGACGGGAACACGCCGAAACTGCAACACGAAAGGTCAATCACACTTATTTATCCATTGTTTTTGTGCAAGTTTGCTACAGCTGAATACTACCTACACGAGAACTTCGTAAGGTTGTCGCACAACGCACACAATTTTTAACACAGGATTCGCTAAGTCATTAGTCGGCTAATCACGACAAAGGAAATAAAAAATTACCAAATATGAGAAGGATTCGCGCACCAAAATTTCAGTCTTAGATCACAGTCGGTCATAACAGGCCGATGCTACTGTAAATGTAGATTTGAAATAGATTTTTTTTTAACTTACTGAAAATTTATTTATACTTTGGACGACCGGTTAGCCTAGGCTAGAGACCCTGACTATGAAGCTCGAGGTCCCCGGTCGGGGCAGATGTTTGTATGATGAATATGAATGTTTGTTCTCGGGTCTTTAATTTTTATAAATGCGAAAGTAACTGTCTCACTGTCTGTCTGTTTGTTACCTCTTCACGGAAAAACCGCTGCACCAATCTAGATGAAATTTGGTAAGAAGATAGTTTGCATATTGAGGAATAACATAGGCTACTTTTTATTCGAGAAAATTTTATAGTTCCCGCGGGATAGCGATAACGGAAATCTACGCGAACGAAGTCGCTGGCAACAGCTAGTAATGTATGTAAGTATGTACTTTTTGTTTATAGAATTGTGTTTATCCGTTGTCTAGTACCCATAGTACAGGTGGTACAGGCCTTGCCGAGTTTGGGACTAGGTCAATTGGTATCAATTGTCCCATGATATGATTTATTTAACATTAATATTTTCTCCTTGTTAGTGCGTGCCGCGTGACGTTCCTTCTCGAATACAGGTGTTGTTGTGATAGTTCACCTGTTCTTGTTGAGCTGTATGGCGAACCCGCTCATGGCCTGCATGGCCTTGTTGGTGAAGGTCATCTCGAGGCGCGGCTGCCCGCCCGACCGGCTGAACGTGCCCCAGATCTCCAGCCCTAACACGACAATAACACGTTACTGACCAATTCGCCTGTCTGTAATCGCAATGGCTGTAATGTTGTCTACACTAGGGTCTACACAGTCTTACAGACTTTCTAAGAGAAGAGACAGGATATGTTTTAATAATAAGTATGCATGAATACCATATCGCTTAAATTTGTTAATTCTTGTGCCCCCGTGAAATATTTCAAAACGGGCTAGTTCTCTATCCCGTGGGAATTTCGAAAAATCTCGTAGTGCACGTCGAGGATACTCAAGGTATATGTTTGCCAAATTTTAAGTCGCTAGATTCAGTGGTTTAGGTTGTGCGTTGTCTGTCAATCAGTGAGTCAGTTGCGGTAGTTTATAGGTGTAGATTATAATTGCATGGTCAATAAATATTTCTATTTCTATTCTATTCTGATTAGAAAAATGTTGGTCGGGCGTGAAAAGAGAATTGGAGCTGTGAACTCACCCTTGCCCTTGTCGGCGGGCAGCCAGCACTGCTTGGGCGGCACGTAGCTGGCGGGCGCGGCCGAGGCGCCGAAGATGTCCCCCAGCAGCCCCGAGCTGCCGCCCGCCGCGCTCGGCTCCGGCGCGCCGCCGCCCAGCTGCGGACGACACCACATCGTGTATCAGTAAGGAAATATGAACGAGGTTACTAGCCTTTATTGAGTTAATATTTCGTAATCTAATTAAACCAAAATACTTACAAAACACAAAAACATTCGACAAAAAAAAAAACCCGGCCAAGTGGGAGTCGGACTCGCGCACTGCAGATTCCATACAAAGATTTTTCCCGTTTTTCTCCAGTATTAGCAGAGTTCTGCTCCTAAGCAAAATGTATGCAGTGTGGGGTCTGTGATATAAAAAATTAAATTTTTTAGATGTTTCGGAGTAGTTGCGCTATAAGAGCTACCTTAATACCAAATTTCAAGTTTCTAGGACATCTGGAAGTAGGTACCCTTTAGGTTTTCACAGTACGGTAATTTGTATGGAACTACCTTTTTAATGACTGTATCTTGACCTGTATCACAACGGCTGAGCGGACAAACGCTGGTGTGTTCCTCCCGTCTCTCTGATTAGCAGAGGGAGTGCATGAGGAGAGAGTACCACATAACTCTTCAATATGCCCTACTCCAAGTTGGGGGGGTATGCGTAAGGCATTTTCACATCATTAAAAAAAGTGTTAGCGTCCAGTGTGCACTCACGAGCGCGTCCAGGCCGCCGGCCAGCAGGTCGCGCGCGGGCGCGGGCGCGGGCGCGGGCGGCGCGCCGATGTCCATGGACAGCAGGTCGCCGACCAGCGAGTCCTGGTTGGCTATGACGGCGGGCGGCGCTCCCGGCGCCTCCTCGCCCGCCGCGCCGCGCGCCGGCAGCGACTTGCGGACGCCTGCGCCGCGCCCTGACGCACAGACAACCAAATACATAGCAACATTTTAAAAGCCTGACGTAACCCACTACACCGTATCATCCCATGACCATATTAAGAATCGCGGTAGCCCTCATTACACCACAATACGTATAACTTGTTCAGTACAATTTCCATTATGACAAATAATCATTAGACCAAACCAAGGAGGATAGTATACGGAGTGTCAAAGCCCATACTTCGAATCGTTCCTCGCAGTTATCTTAAAATTCAGGCAATTTCTAGATGGCGCCAAGGTCGTAGTCAGCGGGTCAAATAATAACAAAACAGCGGTTCGAATGTGTCACTCAAGCAAGGTAGATGGCGCTAAATGTAAATAAGAACGACTCAAAGTATGGGCTTTGTCAATCCGTTTACTTTCCATGATCCTTGGACCAAACGTTACATTAGAATAATCGATATGTAATCGAGACAATATAGACCCCACAAAAATATAGGTTACATTTGTAATTTATCATAAGCATTTCGGTAAAAGAAAACACCTGCACACTCCTGTGAAGCAATTCATTCAACGGTGTGTGCGTAGTTCCCAATCAGCTCTGAGCCCGCGTGGCCCAAGCCCATTACACCAAGCCCACTGTGATGCAGTGATGATGCTGATGCCAGGTACGGGGTATCCGATCATTTTACCAACAAACATATTGCATTAGATATAACGAAAAGGGATATTGACCGCGATTAACTTAAAGGTTTAATGAGCTCCCGATATGCCTAGATAAAATATGAGATATGCTTAAAGGTTTGCCCGTGATCATGATGCATGTAACTGCGTCGAAATATCGGGAGCTCATCAAACCTTTAAAGTAATCGCGGTCAATATATCGTTTTCATTAAGTCTAATACAATTAACCGTGAATCATTTAAAACTGTTATTTCATAACTGATTCGTTTCGCAAAATAATCATTTCACAACCCGCATTTTTATTTGAAACTGTAAATATTTCAGTATTCATTTCAGGGCCATCTTGTAGAACCCTATGGGATAGGTTAGGTTTGTTTTATAAAAATCCTGAAATATTTACAGTTTCAGAAAATATGCGCTTTACATAATGATAATTTTTCGAAACGAATCAGTTGTGAAACGTTTTTCGGTAAAACGTTCGTGAACCCAGGGGGCCATCAAGCACGCCATTTTGTCGCTTGTCGCTCGGTGCGTCCTTCACTGATTCCATCACTTTGAAAGGGACGCACTGCGCGACAAAATGGCTTGCGTGCTAGACGTGCAGGTGCGGGCGTACCTTCGACGAAGGCGGTGGGCGGCTTGTGGTAGACGGAGGCCAGCGAGGAGATATGGCAGATGAGCTCGTCCAGCAGCGTGGGCTCCAGCAGGTCCGTCTCCTCGGAGATGAGCGGCTTGTCGGCCAGCACCACCTCCTTGGCCGCGGCCGGGTCCGTGGACAGCAGCCGCCAGTAGATGAAGCCGCGGTCCCTGCGGACGCCACGCGTTAGCGGATAGACGACCTTGGGACCCCCGGGCGGGCTGTTTGTGACCTGAGGTTGGGGTTCGTTGTCACACGAGGTCGGGGTAGGTGGTCACCAGGCGTCGGGGTTGGTTGTTATCAGAGGTCGGGGTTGGTTGTGACCCGAGGTAGATTTTAGTTGTGACTCCGAGGGCGGGGTTGGATGTGACCCGAGGTAGATTTTAGTTGTGACTCCGAGGGTGGGGTTGGTTGTGACCCGAGGTAGATTTTTGGTTGTGAACCGAGGTCGGGGTTGGTGGCCACCTGAGGTCAGGGTTGTCGGAGTCCTGCGTGGCCAGGCTGAGCACGTGCTGCACCAGCTCCTGCGTGTCGGCGGGCCGCTTCAGGAACAGCTTCACTACCGCAGTCAGAAGCTGCAGTTGCACCTGGACAAAACAACAGTTATTGTTAATACTTGGAATAAATGAATGAGTACGAGTGTGTTAAATTTTAATGTTATATCGATTCCGCGGCTAAGTTAGCTTAGCGTGGGATGCAAAGTAGTTTGATTACCTGCGCGTTTTCGTCGTGGAATCCTTCGAGGAACGAGTCCAGCAGCTCGTCTGCATTGTCAATGCGCTCCGCGTACTCGCCCACGATCCAGACCTGTGACCAAAACGTGTAACCAGGTTAGAAATGGGTTATTTTCTTTTAAAAAAAATCAATCTTCCAACTTTAAATATGCTATGGAGAATTGAGAAGTCAGAATTTGGATTCTGTCTATCTGTGTCAACGACTATCCTAGTGGTTAGAGACCCTGACTATGAAGCTTGAGGTGCCGGGTTCGATCCCGGTCGGGGCAGATGTTTGTATGATGAATACGAATGTTTGTTCTCGGGTCTTGGATGTTTAATACTAAGTATGTATTAATACACACACATAAATTATAAACAATGAGAAGAACACAGAGATAAATCAGCAACAGGCTTCATCAAAATAATGTTATAGGTTCGACGTTGTATATCGGTTTGACGACCGAATAGCCTAGTGGTTAGAGACCCTGACTATGAAGCTTGAGGTCCCGGGTTCAAATCCCGGTCGGGACAGATGTTTGTATGATGAATACGAATGTTTGTTCTCGAGTCTTGGATGTTTAATATGTATATAAGTATGTATTTATTTATATAAGTACGTTTACCCGTTGTCTAGTACCCATAGTACAGGCTTTGCCTAGTTTGGGACTAGGTCAATTGGTGTCAATTTGTCCCATGTTATTTATTTATTATTTAGTATGCATTTATCTATATAAATATGTTTATCCGTTGCCTAGTACCCATAGTACAGGCTTTACCTAGTTCAGGACTAGGTCAATTGGTGTCAATTATCCTATGACAATTATTTATTTAACTGTTGATCTGTCTGTTAGTCAAGTATCACGTCGGTTAAATAAATACAACATCCAACCATTGTCCTCCAGACTTCGGTCCCCAGGCATAACAACTCCCTGGAGAGAGGTCTCTATTAGAGTCTCCCCAAACTGGTTATAAATAAACAAAGTGAAACATACCATGGAGGCCCTCGCCTCGGGCTCGTCCAGCGTGTCGAGGTTCTCGCAGAGCGTGCTGATGATGCTCTCGTACTTGTTGGGGTACTTGCGGAAGATGTCCTTGATGACCACCACCGCCTCCTGCACCACGTAGTTCACCTTGGTCTGGATCAGCTCCAGCAGCGTGGACACGCAGCGCTCCGCCGACGGCTCCACCTGGACATGTTGACTAGGGTCGAGATCGTTTCATTTAGTTATGTTAGGCCAACACAAGGGCACTAACCCAGGGCTAACGGGACGTCTGACGGTAGAAATACGTCAAGCTGGCGTCGGTGCTAGTCGGCCTTAGAGTTGTTTATTCGTTCGTGAAAGAGATCGTGAAAGTAAAGAATTTTATGACGTCAATGTGACATTAAATTTATAGATATTTTTATGCTAAAAAAGGTAAATGTTCGTTCATTCGTTCGTAGTATTGGTAATATTTCTCTTTTTATTTCATTGTCTTGTGTTTCATACAGTAATTTATATAAACGTATTGATGTGTTCCGCAGGCGAATCTCTTTCGAAGCCTATATTAACTTTGAAGTTTCAGAAAAATTAAATGTTGTTAATTGTCCACTGTACTAATGTCATTTAGCAATATCTCAAAAAACAGGGCGGAAAGTAGAGATCGGTCTGGACAGACTTTTACCGCAACGCGAAAACGCCGCGAAATCATTGATAACTTTTCCAGTTTGATCGACATAAACAGATTGTTGAAAGGATATAGGATATATCTGTACAGTCACAGAAAAAAATTACAGTTCCAGCAAAGCGTTTTTTTATGCCAAACGATCCAATTTCTATCTATGAAAATAAACACAATAAATAAATAAATAAATAAAGGATGAAAACATTCTTTGAGACCAACTAAACTCCGGGTATCTAAAAATTATGAGACATTAAAAATGAAGAAAATCAACAACAAAAAGAAACTTCACTAAGTTGGATTATTAATTAGCTGGAGTAATTTGACAGTTGTCGTAATAAATATTTCAATACTCACAAATCATTTCTTAAAAAAAGTGACATGGTAAAAACCATTAAACAGTCTTAATGACATTTCGTAACTGTCACTCTCAGTTTACTACAGTTAATTAAAAACCCGTCTTTAAATGAATAAATCAGTGCGTGCGTACGTGCCTCCACATACCTTAATAGCGCACCGTCCGATGGCCCGCACAGCCTTGCGCACAAAGTCCACGTCCACCTCCGTCGCGTACTCCTTGAGCTCGCCGAGCACCTGCGAGATGTTGGCTTGCGAAGCGAGTCGGATCATTATATCGAGCTTCTCCAGTTTCACGTAGATCGGGTCGTTGTACTTTACGAAGAACACCTGAGGCAACCAACGTAAAACAATGTGTAAAAGCCCGTGTCAGTTCAGTAGAAGCTGTCTACAGTACGATTACTGCCTTATTCATAAACGTCACTCAAGCCTCCATTAGCTAAAATAGGTTTTGTCGTCTTCTTACTAACGGAAATGTCAATGTGACAAAAAAGGACAAACGAACTTTAACGGCATTTTAGTTAAAATAGTTTTATGAATAACAGGGTTTAAGTTTACCACTGACACATGATATGGTTTGCCTTCATTTCATTTTCAAATTTAACGTCGTAGAAATAAAGTACTTATTACAAAATCTGTAATCGTACTGTACGAAGGCATTTTCGTTACAAATAGCGTACGACATACTTTTATGTCAATTATAGTTTCATTTTGAATAGTCGATTGTATTATTAGTTATCATGTACACTGAACTGTTGAATATAACATGAGTCTAATTTTAAAATTCCTTATATTGGGTGCACTAATGCCATTAAGTTTGCATTTCAGTCCACGAATTGCATTGCGATCACCGATATGAATTGGAATCTGAAATAAGTAGATGGAGCATCGCTTCGCGGAGCTCCTACTTTTCTCTCGGAGAGGCTTTTCTCGGTGAACGTTACTCATGTAATATATTGATAGTACATAGCACCATTGTTTGTGAATTTTCCTGTTCTTCAATATTATGTCATAAACTGAAATAACTGAATGTCAATTTTCATTAACAACAGAAGTTTACATAAAACGTTTTTAAAATAAACAATCATGAATATCCATAGCAGTCTTTTCGTATTTTTATTTTCGTATTATTATTTAGGAATTCGGTTTTCTCTCTTCAGTTCTGCCAAGAAAAGGGTCAACCTCAACCTCATTTCAATCACTCGTTGCTGCAGTAACTATTTTGCTACCTTCATCTCGTGCTTGAGTATATCGGGGCGCTTCTGCACGACGAGGTTGATGTTGCGGAGCGCCACGTACTGCACCTCGGGCTCCGCGCTGAGCAGCGTCACCAGCGGCGGCGCCAGCTTGCGGGACAGCGTGCTGACCAGCTCCGTGTCCGACGACACCATCTCCATGAGCTTCATTAGGACCTGCTCATACAAACAACGCGTCAATGCGTGATTAATGTAGTTGTGTTGCCTGTGCAACTGTGTGCGACATAGCGCTGTGTTACACATGAAGAGGGTGATGATGCTGAAATAAGTGATAAATAGCGTAAACACGCCATACGGGATGGCAACGATATGAATACACAGATAAATGAACAGCATCAGTATAAAAAGTCACTCATTCAAACGAATAACAACCTAACCCACTTAAGAAAAGTTGAAAAACTCCCGACATTGTCATTTCAAAGTCGAATATTTCAAAAAGGGGTGAACCGATTTTAATGAAACTTAGCTAGGAACCAACTCGATTAAATTAGCTTCCGATTAAAAAAAATCCCATCGAAATCGGTCCATGCGTTTTTGAGCTATGATGCTACAGTTGAGTTCTCTAATATCTATACACATTGCCAGTTACATGGTCTGTGTTTAGATATTTATGAACCGTTGGCTGTACAGATATTGGAGAACTCGACTGTACAAACATATACACATTTCAAACTTATAACACCCCTCTTTTTGGGTCGGGGGTTAAAAAGGATTAATAACAAAGCTGGTAACATCACGACACCCGCCATAAGGTCGGTAAGGCATTTGTCACAACTGTTGGCGGGCTGCAGTGCGAGCCTGACCTTGACGGCGGGCTGTAGCGGCGAGCCTGACCGTGACGGCGGGCTGCAGCGGCGAGCCTGACCGTGACGGCGGGCTGCAGTGGCGAGCCTGACCATGACGGCGGGCTGCAGCGGCCAGCCTGACCGTGACAGCGGGCTGCAGCAGCGAGCCTGACCGGACGGCGGGCTGCAGCGGTGAGCCTGACCTTGACGGCGGGCTGTAGTGGCGACCCTGACCGTGACGGCGGGCTGCAGCAGCGAGCCTGACCGGACGGCGGGCTGCAGCGGTGAGCCTGACCTTGACGGCGGGCTGTAGCGGCGACCCTGACCGTGACGGCGGGCTGTAGCGGCGACCCTGACCGTGACGGCAGGCTGTAGCGGCGATCCTGACCGTGATGGTGGGCTGTAGCGGCGAGCCTGACCGTGACGGCGAGCTGCAGCGGCGAGCCTAACCTTTTTTTTTAAATATGGCTCGCGCGGTTTGCGTATTTGCCACAGACGCGTAAAGGAAAACGGAATTTGGAACAAATTATCAGAATAGGATTACAGAGCCTGACCTTGACGGCGGACAGCACGACGGCGGCGTTGGCGTGCGCGAGGCGCGGCGTGATGCGCTCGCAGACGGAGTGCGCCTCGCGCGCGTCGCGCGGGCTGTAGTTGCTGAGCGCGTCCAGTATGAACACCTGGCCCCACTCGGTGCACTCGTTCAGCGCGGTCAGGAGCTTGTTGATCGTCTGCGCGTTCATCTCTGTACAGAGTTTATGCTGGATTTGTCGTGGGTATGAAATTACTAGTTGTTGCCCAAGACTTCATCCATGTAAAATTTGGTTACCGTTATCCCGCGAGAACTATGCGATTTCCCGGAATAAAAAGGATCGTGTATTAATCGAGGGTATAAGTTATCTCCATTCTAAATTTGATCCAAATCAGTAAAGCCCCATTTTTGTGTGATTGAGTAACAATCATGCAAACATCCAAAAACAAACTTTCCTATTTATAATATTCTACACTGGCGAACGGCCAATGGCTTGCGTGCGCTACTCCAACATCGAAACAGTCGCTCGACCCATTCATATACAATACACACACCTATATAAACGGTTGAGGTACCCCTCTAAGTAATGAAGATTGAATCAGTACACTGTAAAATGACAACTACTAAGTAACTGTAATATGAGGTGTCTCACCAACAAGAGGATGTCCCGATACACTGGCCTCGTTGATCTCTGAAAGAGCAGCAACTGCATTGGCTACCACCATCGGGTTGGAGTCGCTCAACAGGTCTTTAAGTTGATCCAAGAAACCCTGCCAAAACACTTTCATATCAACATATGAATCAAGAGCTTTTGCTTTTTTAAATTAAATCTTTTTTGACTTTCAAGCATACTCAGAGCAATAGCAAAACAACATTCTATAATGTGTAACAGTCAACTAATTCCATTGTCCATTGATTTTTGTTTGCTAAACTAAACCCACAATCCAAAAGGGAGACCTTCTGTTTATACTTTATTATTAATACATTTCTAATGGACTTATAATACTTAATCAAGCCAACCAAATAGATAAAGAACACTAACCATTACCATTTTACCATTCAGTTTTAATTATTTGTAGGAACAAGACGAGATACAAATGCATTCTATTACCTGGTCTTCCACCATGCTAGACGATATATCATACAGCTTGGCCACGCACACGGCGGCCGTCTTCCTCACATAAGGATCTTCATCTTTCAAGCATTTCCGTAGCGGTTCACACAGATACTCAGTGATCTTATCCACCCGAATGCAACCCATTGTCCGTACGGCCAGCGCCCTTATCAAGGGGTTGGAGTCTTCACAATCCTGGAGGTGTTTCAACGTTGTTTGCATTCGGTATTGTGTATAAAAGAGAGAAAGCAATACATCAATCATACGGAAGCCACTGACTATAAGCGTACAGTAGAAACCTGCATTGCTGCTAGCTAGTCTATGTTTACATATTTGCAATACTGTATTTCGCAAAATTTTGTTCAGATTGAGCTTACAAAATTTCTGGAAATTTAGCTATGACATAGTTGGAAATTAACAAATCAATTTGCCTAAATGCTGTAAGTCAATCTAATATTCAATTGATAATACCAAACTTGCATGAAAGAGAGTTTCAAATATCATTTCATATATTGGTACTGCTAGCTCTTACATACACCCATGGTTTTATCAACTCAATATTGTATTGTCTTGTAAAGTTTACAGATTTGCCTAATCACTAACATAGTTAATAATACTAGAATGATTAAATAGTATCTGCAAGCAGGATCAATGACATACATTGTATGATATCCATTCATATAAAATGGAGATAAGGTGACAAGTAACAGTACACAGGGTTCTACTGTATGAGTGGTACAGGATTAGTATGGCCGATGTGCATCTAGACTGACAAATGAGGCATGTATTTTACTTCTCAAATATTAGCACTTCATCTTCATAGTATTTATAATCTTACTGCATTTATATTGGTAATGTAGATTTACACATCTGCTGAAAGATGGACGTAATTTTGAAAATTATTATTATATAATGTCATGCAATCTTAAAAATCTATATTGCCTATTGCATGCAAGGTAAATTTCAAATGGACATAACAAAAATAAACATTAATAATGCTGTTATTTATGTCTGCTATTAGTGCGATTTTTTTGTTGGATTAGTTTGTTAGTCAAGGAAGATTGAATGTGTAAATCTACAAATTGATGAGTTGACTGGTTTTTGGATCGTTTGTTTACCTTAACAAGCTGGTATGTTGGTAGATCCTTCCACCCATCATAATATGGTACAGTAGACATTAAAACGATAAAAAAGACAAGTCACACACACACAAATAACTACACTATGAGTAGTTATTCATTATGAAAATTGTCTCAGTATTATAATAAATATCTTCCATGTCAAAAACCCAACACTGAAACTCCCATGCTCCAATATCATAGAAATATTAATTTACTAGTACTAAAAATGTATTCAGAAAAATATTAATAATTCTCAACCATGCAAATCAAATTTAAAGTCAGAAAAAGCAGAATCTGTTACAGGATTTCCAATTAACTCATTACAGAACTCCAAATGTACAAAAACTAAGTGAAAATTCAAACATACCTTGACAAAAGTATTGACGGCCATGATAGCCATGTCCGGCTGAGACTTGGCATAGTTCATCAGGTAGAGATACACTAGCTTCTTTAACTCCAGGTTGTCTGTTTGCATGCAATTGACGACATCGGGGAACAGGGCCGATACATCTTTGCCCACTGTCATAGATGCTATGACCTGAAAGAGCACAGGATTCATGAGTCATCCATTTAGTTAGAAATAAATTTTGGAAGGTAGTATACAATGTACTTGCCACTGTTTATGGCACATTAATAGGTAGGTTAGGGTACCTTTACGTACCTTTTTGACTGCCTCTTTCTTCTTCTCTTTTTTATCACTGTTCAGTTCCGACTTTAATTCGAATATCTCCCCCTTCTTAGTCGTAGTGAAATATTTTGAATCCGTCATTTTGATAGCTTATAGTGAGAAACAAACCCGTTTGATGATGAAACCAATTATTTACTAGCCTGAACCTGAAAATCAATAGTTGCAAAGTGTATTTTGACAGTTGCATTACAACACGTAAAACAGAAAAAGTATACAAATAACAATAGCACTTTAATACGGCAGTAAAGTTATATTACTTCGGGAAGTAAACCGAACAGAAATTACTATTAAATAGACAAATATATATATTTAACAAAATACACGAAAATTACGAAAACTTACTTTCCTGTACGTTTGACACGACGAGGGGCGTATCCACAGATTAAAAAGCTTTGTTCAATGACGTTCCGTCACCGTGTCGTTGCGATCTTACAACTCGTTCATAATTATGTGCACATTACAAGTATAAAAATTATAATTCCAGAAGGTAAATAAATAAAGCAAACATTAAAGATATTTTAGTACATAGTTAAAACAGTTAAAAGCATTTTGAACAAATAATTTTACTTTATTATTGTAATCAGTATTATAATCCATCTGTGAACGCATCTTTAGGCTAGAATGCCTGCGGGCCGTGTAGCAGTGTCGGGAAGAACTACAAAGTGTAAAAAAATGAAGGAACTAACTTTCCTTTGTTTATTTAGATATAAGTATCTCCTGGTATTCGGTAAAACTATTTTTTTCCATATCGCGTGAGCTTAGATTTAACCTTGGTACTGTAACGGTGTATGGGAATCAGGAGGCACGGTAGTGCCCCGCCACGACGAGAAAAGCTGAGCGCTAGGGCACTACCTACCTACCTTTTCTCGAAGCGCTTCGTCGTTTTGTGAACCCTCATACATAACTTGGGTGCAGTTATTTCTTATATGAGACTCGCAGCGAACATTTGAAGTTGTTTTACAAACAATAGCGAAGGCATCATTTGAATTTTATTGTGTGATGGATTTTTTTTCCTATCAATTCCTTGGTGTGAATTGTCGTTGACAAGGTCTTCCAAAAATGTGGAGGATGTGCGAAGACTGTTTTTCGATTAGGGAACCTTTTACGAGATATTTAGTTTTAAAGTTCGTTCTCATTTTTGTTGGAGTTTAGTGTCCCCTACTTCCAGCGAAATTTTTGTATTTGGGAATGTGTAAAAAATCAGAGCAAAGGGGCATATAGTGAATTTAAGCAGGATTTACAGTATTATTGAATAATCAAATCAGACATAATTGACTCCGATTACCAGTTTTCATTATGTCTAATGAAGTTAATTGCGAATCATCTAAAACCATTTTAAAACTATCACTATTGAGTACTCGTTGACCATTTGACCAATTTATAAAAAATACTTCTATTGTAAAAAAAAAACGATTAAAATTACATTATGCAAGGACTTTCTCGTAGCAGCTGCGGAACCCTATCCTATCCTGCTATGCTATTAGCGTAGAATTAACCTAGGAGGATGCGACGTGTGGCGTCGCTTTCAGTCGTTTATTGCCATTCATAGCACAAAGCTGATAGAAAGGACAAAAAACGTGATGAGGGAAATTCCAAATAGTACTTGGTGACCCCAGAATTTGCACGACTTAAATAGTTTTTCTATAATACTTATGTATAGCAATTATCTATACATGTAGTCACATGACTACACGAGTACATACACGTTAGCTATGTTTCGCTTTATTTTATTGATTTTATATTATTTTAATTTTTTACTTACACACTTTAATTTTCTGCTTACCTATTGCTTTTCTATCTATGGATAGGAAAGCAAAAAGTTAGTGGTATACATGTAGAAGAAAAATCAAACGATAACATAATTTATATCTGTTACTTTATTTTAAATAGTTTCACTTTACAACCAGTATTGAATGCAGTAACATTTCATCACATTATCATACATTACACATATTATATTGTGGTTACAGACACATAGCTAAGTAGGTATAAATAGAATGGAGATTTTAGAATGGAGCTACAAAGTTAAAATATAATTATCACTATTATGAAGAATATAACAGTTTATGATGAATACATTTACTAGATTTAATTAAAAATAAAAGTAAAACAAACCAGTCAAAAAGGGATAAATAAAAAAATCTATTTACCTAACAGATATGTTTGATCGCCTACCACAAAGCAACAACTCACTTGTAACAAATAAATCATAGAATAACAGTCTGATCACACAAATATTACAAATTAAATAATAAAATGTTTATGCAATCTAGTTATTTACAAAAGTTAGCTAACTAAATAACAAAGAACCTAACATTACTTTGTAAGATTTCTCGCCTCTAGGTCTCGTCTAAATACCGGCTGGTCGCTCGCAGCACAACATCTATCATAGACAAAAATTCTCTATAGAAAACGCTATGTCGTATAATTACAAACAGGTCGAAGTGAAGTACGGTGTTGCTACGGAATAAATACAGCGCAGCGAGTGCGGCGAACCGAGAAGAACAACGATAATAAATATTGTGGAATGCATTCATTTTTCAATTGTTTCATCTTCTCAGTTCCACAACACACGCCAACTGCACAAAGTGATTAATCTATCAATATCAAAGTGACTCTATCTTATATAAATTCCTTTAGGCTATCGTGTATGTATCAAAGCTCATGTAAAAAGATTTTGAAAAAGTTTATAAAGTTGAGCAGTCTAATCATAGGAATCAGCGTAGACGCCTAATGCAATTCCAAGCACTGTCTATTATACTTATTCGACACTAGTACACGTTTAAAATCAAAGTCTCGACGCGGCACCGAGCACGTTTGGCGAGTGTCAGTCGAGCCAGCTCAGTAGACACACAACCCTCGTCATTTCACAGGAAGACATGGCTTTGACTGGCGTCTTGTCAGTCAATTATCTTCGGTTCCGGAATCTCCGGGCGACCTTTCACGGCCGATGACATCGATATGATCTCAGGGACGGGCCGTATGCTCGTCAAAGTCGCTCGGCTGTTCTCACTCATCAGCCAAGCTATATAACCCAGGATCGTAGCTCCATGGAGTTATTCGACGGTGAGTCGTTGTCGCCGCGGGCCGCAGAAGACGCCGCAGAAAGGCAGCGCGGCGAGCAGGCCGGCGGCGGCGGGCGGCTGTTATGCGAACGACTCCTTCGCGGGGCTGAGCGGCTTGGAGCCCGGGCCGGCGGACGAGCGGCTCGCGCGGCCCTCGGGGCTCTGCGATCTGGAGAAATAATGGATAGTTACAGGTGGAGGAAAACGAGACGAAGGGGTTGCGCTGATGCTATGACAAAACTTTTCCGTTACATGAGGAGATATTTGATGGACGAAATATTGTGCTACTAATGCCACCTAGCGACATTTTGTCTGCCTATAAACCTTCACTAGAATAAGAATAATTTTGTAAACCCCGACCCAAAAGGAGTGGTGTTACAACTTTACGTGTGTAACTGTGTGGCAGTCTGTGGTACCTTATTAGGTTATGTTTCTTCCAAGTCTCCACCACATCGAAACAGTCGAATCGACCACTCTTGACAATATTCGCCTACCAGGTATAAGAAAATTGTAAACGTATTAAATTAAATGGAATGCAACAGATACATCTCTGTCCTGGAACATGGCTTACTTGTGCGCGTCGAGCTGCTGGCTGCCGCGCGAGGGCGCGGACGGGCTGAGCTTGTGGTTGGCGAGGAACGTGCCGATCGACTCGTCCGAGCTGTAGCTGTCGTTGTCACTGCAAACAAATACATGGATTACTGGTAAAGTTCAAAAGTTACGAGGCTTCTAAACGGGCAACGTTTTTCTGCAATATGTGGCCGGCAACTACTGCTGTCTGATTCTTATTATGAAAGCTAGACAGAGACTCCTATACTTGCCAGCCACATATTGCAGCAAAAATATAGCCCGTTTAGAAGCCTCTTTACGTTTAAAAAATTGTAATTTTTACGTCTACTGTGACTTTTAAAACACGTTGCACGCGGCCGCCGCCTCGCCCGCAGTTACCTGTCGGACGCGGCGTCGTCCCCGGGGCTGGACAGCTCGCCGGCGATGGCCTGCTGCAGCGCGGCGGCGCGGCGCGCGCCAGGCGGGCCTCGTCCCGCGCGGCCGCCGCCTCGCCCGCCGCGGCCGCCGCCGCCGCCTCCGCCGCGCACCGCGCGCGACACGCCTCGCTGAGCTTCGCGTTGAGGGCGGAGTTCTCTTCTTTCAGGTCCCTGTCGAGTGAGTATGAAGTATAGTTGCTATATTGTATATTAAACAAATCGCATGCGCACCAGCTGCCGCGGCGTCGCTCACCTGAGCTGCCTCGCCAGCTTGCGCGCGTCGTCGGCGGCGGCGAGGTCGCGCGCGCGCGCGGCGGCCAGCTCGGCGGCGAGCTGTTCGTGCGCCTCGCGCAGGCGCGCCAGCTGCCCCTCCAGCCGCGCGCGGGACGTCGCCTCCAGCTCCAGGCTGGACTCTAGCTCCTGACGACAGGTACAGGCGAATAACGAGGGGCAGTCACACAAACTTCAGCTAAGGCCGATGCTAGGGTAAGAGCTACCCTATAGTGTTATTTCTCTCCTATGGGCAAACTTTATTAACAGATTGGAACAGGATTGAGCTAGCTAGCGTAGTCCAGCTTTAATGTGTATTGACATCTTTCGCGCCCTTGTTTTTCAGAAATTCAGTGTCTACCTTTCCAGTCCCTCGGCTCCAAACATACGATTATAATTACGGCTTACTACGACTAAGGCGTAGTGTTGGACAGCCCCTGCAAGATGGGACAGACTTGATCAAGCTCGCATGAAGCCGATAGACGCAAGCGGTTCAAGGCCACTCTCTTGAACTCGGTGTAAAAGACCGATATTCAACAGTAGACGGTATTCCTGCTGAAATGACGCTGATAC
>OY829525.1:8772856-8963061 GCA_963691665.1 Clepsis dumicolana
AAAATGATAATTGCAAAACCTTTTTTTCCTGAAACTGTAATTATTTCAGGATTTATTTCAGAACCATCTTGTAGAACGCATTTTGCGAAACGAATCAGTTGTGAAACGTTTGTCGGTAAAACATTACCTCTCAGAATACCTAATTTTGGGTTTAGTAATAATGGCTTAGTTTTTGAGATATTGTCAAGTGTTTCAAGTCACTTGATACGTTTATTTTTTCGGCCGCGTCTCTTGAATCAGGCCCTTCATCGTGGAAAAAAAAACTATACTGAGGTGGCACTATTCAGCAAAAATACGGTCATTTCGTGTAGTTTTTAAAATGGGATATCACTTACTAATTTTCCAAAGAATTTATAAAATATTGATGCTTGACTGCAAAAAGACCGCCGATTATGAAGACTGCAGAATACGTCCGCGTGAGCTGCTGGTAAAAATTTGATAGCGCTCAAAGAACGAATTACGGCAGCCCAGGCGAAAGTATTAGAGATGTTGGTCCACTGCTATTTCTTTACACTGCATATGTGTTGTTTGCCAACTAAATTTACTGTATGTAATATTATGTTTTTTCAATCCTCACAGGTACTGGTCAAAAAGCTACCTCCAATAAAGAACCCTAAGCCAAGGCTGCACAAGCTCTTCAGAGACTATTGGCTGTATTGCGTTGTCATGGGCTTTACAGCGGCCGAATCAGGTAAGCATGAAACTGATACACCATTTTATTGACATATTTAATGTATCTATAAAATAATACGATACGCTAACTCTTTGACTATATTTATTCTGAATTCTTAGACAATGTTTCAAATTTAACTTTGTAGGGAAACTACCTCGAGATTAGAATTTTAGACATGTTGAAGTTATCCTACCACGAGAGGCATTTCATCTTAGCTCTCTAGGTTGGCAACGCATCTGCAAACCCTCCGGGATTGCGGGTGTTCTATGGGCAGTGGTGATCTTTTACCATTAAGTCAAAATCAAAATCATAAAATGCGTCTCGACTGTGTAAGACGACAGTCGATCTCAGTCGTGATATTCCAAAAGTTTTGATTATGATAATGAGACTATGACATTTACAATTTATGTTTCCAAGCTACTTCTGAGTAGTTTTTCAGCCTTTGCTATGCGACTTCATTCATACGAGTTGGAATGCTACAACGGATACCGCGATAACTCCCCCGCGCTGCCCCGCTACCGCTGTCTGTGCGTTAGCACCTTAATACCGCAACCACTCTAATCAATCAATAATAATGGCCAGAAAATACCGCGGTCCGTACAAAACCTCTTTCGCACAAGCACGAATATTACAACCGATACCGCTTCCGTGACGTCCCTCTATCGCGGCCTGTGCGTTTGTGCCACAGTGCCAACCATGGTCTTATTTTAATGAAAAAAAAAACATGTACTGTAGGTCTAGCACAACTCACAGTGCGATTTCTATCTCGCGCGAGAACAACTGCCCGTTCTTTTCTGTCACTCAGAATGCAACGGGACGGGTAATATAATCCCGCGCGACAAGTAAAGTCGCGGTCAGTCGTGGTAGCTCTACTGGCTTTCTTATCCAATTTCGAAATGGACAATTCTTGTCTGAATTTGAAACGTTGTCGATTCAGCACTCCTATTCTATAACTATCTTTTGAAATGTATATATGTGAACTTATATATAGAGGTATCTAAACTTTTATCTCTTCTTCTATGGCAACGCCTGTAGCCATGCCAAAGCGTGAGTAACATGCTTTATAGTTAGAGTGTGTTATTTAGTTTTTTACCTATCAAGTACCTATAAATGTTTTGAAAACATGGTGTTAGACTGAAGCTCACACGAACGGATCGAATGAATTAATGAAATATTAGTGTCACCTGTTTGACATGCTTCACCCACATTAAATAACGGGCTTAATAAAAGTCATTATCTTATAATAACCTAATCAACTTAGAAAAATTTAAAACGCCTGACATTGTTATTTCGAAAACAGGTGAACAGATTTTAATGAACCTTATCTGAAAACCATCTCGATTAAACTAGCTTTCGATTTAAAAAGCCGCGTCCAAATCCTGGGTCTGCCCCCGGAGCGGTTTGCCCCCCAGGGCGGTCTGCCCCCCACGCTCCCCTTCCCTCCTCACCCGTCGTTAAAATAAAAACAAACAGACCTGGGTCGTGTTTTATAAAGCTACAAGTTGTAGCTTTATAAAACACGGCCGTGGTTCTGGTCGAACCGGGTCTGGTAAAAAGTGAAAATGTAACGCCATGTTTTCAAACATCGAATATTGAGTGATCTGTTTGACAAAATAAATGTTTTGATGAAGTTTCGTAGTGTGTGCATTGTTTCAGAGTGTGCTTCTTAGGTAAATTATAGTGCAGTGTTAGAGCGTTTTATTTACATAGCTTATAATAACTATAATAAGAGCAATTACTGCAAACTGACTTGTAGAATAAATAATATTACTTATTTATCAACAATTAGAATTTGTATGTAACTGATTCAAGAAGGCATAGAAAATGCTGCTGTTGTAATAGGTTGCGCATGTGACACGGAATGTCAAAGTACCGGGTTCGAATCCCGGGCTATGCTGTAATTTTTGGTTTTCTTTTTATTCTTGATTCAGTAAGTATTTAGAAATTGGATATTAGGTATTTATTTTATGTGTTAATTTTTATTTCGTAGGTACCGTCATTTTTTATTTAGATTATATTTCGTTATATCTAGTAAATAACTGAGAGCAAATCATGTTTACTAAGTTTAACTACCAAAAAATTAAACCCGTTTTTTTTGTTGGGTATGTTCATGAAAAATAACTTCTTTCATACCTGACAATACAACTTTTGCCTAATTTGTCTTTAAAGTCAGTTTTCCAAAACAGTTTATATTCTACATGTCAGTATAAAAAAAAATATTCCGACGAATTGAGAACCTCCTTTTTCTGAAGTCGGTTAAAAAGTAAGCAACCCTATTGTTGGAATTGGCACCTTCCCTTAAATGTCGTCTTCAATCTTATTACCAAGGCGACAAGGGTAAAAACTGTCAAAGAATAAATAAATGGAAGTGCCATTTGTGGGGTAATTTACTCCGTTTATTGTTTTTAGTAGTGTTTTGTGGGTAATTTTCAGTAATCGCGGCTTCAAGACATCGTGATATCACTAATTATTGCCTAATAGAAAAACTGTTTGCCCTGTTATTTTTTTGTACTAATACCATGACTGTTACGTTGATTTTGTATGATGTTTCTAGAATGCTTTCTTAGGCGAATTTTATAAAAAAACCTTGCATCGACTTCATGTAATTTGCGAAGAACTACGTATGTATTTGGTTTGTCATGTGCCCAATGTCATACAATACTGATCCATAGCATCCTATTTTAAAGTTTAACAGTGATTCTTTGACAATGTTCTCTAAAACAATACAGTTCGTTCTACTCCAAAATTTATTTAAAAAACTTAAAGTACGATCACCGTCTACCAAAAGGTGTCTGTGGCAGAAATGTGATGTTGTCCCTTTCTCCATCCTTAATGTGCGATAGAGATAGAGCGAGACGCTTCTGTCAATGAGTGTTATCGCTAGTCAAAATTCCGCTAAGGTTGCTAGTCTCGAATGAGGTCTCTTTAGTTAGTAAAACAAAACACTGGATGTAGTTCAAACCGAATTTTTCATACCCCGTTATCAGTGTTGCGGATTCATTGAAAACGCTAGGGATGGCACTGCACATTTTCTTGACATGTACCTACATAATATAATTTGATGCACCTGGTCTATTTGATGTGAACTTCACAATTCACTTTTTTTATGTTTCAAGTATACGGACTTAAAATAGGTTTTATGCTGTTTTGTAACTCAATAATAGGTGCTTGTATCATTTATTTGTCAATAATGATTAATGTCATATATTATTATAATTTGTTTACTTTTTATTCAGTTAAAATCATGAATTTTCCCAGTTTAAAACAGAGCTGATGGCGAAATTAGAAAACTCGAAAAACTCTTAATAATTTATTCAGAAAACGAATGAAATTATACACATCGTTGTTTTACCTGTAGAAATATTATTGTAACAAAAACGTTTTGTATACCAATATGTCACATTGATAACGAAATAAATATCGAGCGACAACCCTATGACTTAGTTTCAATGAATCTGCAACACTGATAATGGGGTGTGCTAATAATGCAAGACCAAACAAATTGACATAGTAACCTAGTTACAGTTCTTAGCATAGACAAAATTCTACATATTACTTTATTTTTAACATATTTGTCATATTCTCCACCAATGAGAGACAAGCTACTGGTCTGTGATTGGTTTAAATTGACAGATAGACGTTATACTCGAAACTAGCGATCCTAGCGGAATTTCGACTCGCGATAACTCTCATTGACAGAAGCGTCTCGCTCTATCTCTATCGCACATTAAGGATGGAGAAAGGGACAACACCACATTTCTGCCACAGACACCCTTTGGTAGACAAACGTACTTTAAATAAGTTTATTCTTTTAATAACTCTCACTCTATCGCACATTAAGGACTGAGAAGGGACAATACCATATTACAACTGTCAAATGCTTAAATCAAGCAACACCTGTCAAAGAATCACTGTTATTTCGCTACCGAACAAAGCCTAAAAAAAAACACCTCCACAGGTCTCTGGCCGCAAGAATGGTACGCCGGAGTGAAAGAGATAGCCGTAAAATCTCCCTACCTAGTCTCGCAGACGTCACTCCGTTCAGACTTGCGCGAACTTCAGTACACATCAGCTGTGAGGAATGACTCCGTATCCATGAATGAACTTCAGGAGTTGAAGACGCAGATACTGAATTTGCTCGACCATCCGCCAGATGTCACTGTGATTGTGAATAAGCTTACTTTTGCGCCGTGCATGTACCTTTTGAGCGTGTATTGGTTGGAGACTTTGAGGTAAGTTAAAGATATCTTAAAGATATCTCAAGTAATTCAACGACCGAAGCGAATGTTTCTGGTCGTATGTGTAGGTGTCATGTAAATGGGTCAATCAACTTTTTATTGCCACTCGTAGACATGTAGATGTCCCCTGGGTAACTTGTCTAAAATAAGATTTTCTAAGGCACCACTCCATCAAACGTTAGGATTTTCAACAGTTATATGCCAATTCCTTCATACTTCATCTCCTAAGCATGCAAATACTGACTTTCGGGGAGTGATGACTTGGAAAATCTTATTTTAGACGAGTTACCCAGGGGACGTCTCCATGGTAACGAGTGGTAATAAAAAGTTGATTGACCCAAATACGTCTGACGTTAACTTGAGTATTTTTTTAACGTTATGTTAAATAAAAATGCTTGAACGGGTCACTGACGTCACATGTCACTCGAGTATAGCTTGACATCATCATCATGTCAGCCAAAAGACATCCACTGCTGGACATAGGCCTCCCCCAAGGCTCTCCAGTCAGACCGGTCTTGTGCTTTCCACATCCACCGCGGTCTCTTGATATTTACCAGGTCGTCGCTCCATCTTGTTGGAGGCCTACCGACAGTTCGTCTCCCGATCCGCGAACGCCATTCGAGAATCTTCTTTCCCCATCGGCCATCAGTACTGCAAGCAATGTGCCCTTAAGTTTGACATGTTTCAGACTAATCCGTAGTCCTTCCTCTGGGAGCAAGCAGTACCGTAGTTAGGTCTACGAGTAATAATTGAACACAAACAACCTCGTAAATCGACTGGTAGAACTCGTATGAAAATCGGTTCGCACCGATTCGTGTGATACTCGCATGTACGTGAAAAAATGTCATACATACGAGAACGAGTTTAGACGAGTCGAGAAGTTGTATCAAGAAGCAAATATCTCCTTAATTTGCAGTTCTTCGTGTAAACTATTTCGCCTGGCGATAATCTCCGTACGAGTATCGAATGACATAATCGTAGGCGAGTTTTTATTTCTCGCATGAATGTAAACATTTTTATACGATACTCGTCTAGCGATTATTGCATACGATAATATCATACGATTTCTCGCCCCAAATCATGTGAGAAACTCGCACTGTCTAAATGGGCCTTTATACCGCCAGTGTAACCATATACCTAAACCGCTTTCAAGCCCTAGTTTTGATGAACTGTGTTTTAGAGTAAGCAACTCTCCGGAGCCAAGCCTGCAGCCCATCATAGAGTATTTGAGCGACATAGCGCTGCAGAAGGACAAGAGCATGATGTGGCAATGTGTTGCCAGGTAAGCTTTTTTTAACCGACTTCTAAAAAGGACGAGGTTCTATGTTCCACTGTATTTTTAGGGTTCCGTGCCTCAAAATGAAAAAAACGGAACCCTTATAGGATCACTTTGTTGTCCGTCTATCTGTCTGTCTGTCAAGACCCTTTTTCTCTGGAACGCGTTTAGGTAGCATGTCGAAATTAATATCAAATACTCAAGCCTGCGGTCCCTTGAAGCTGTGAAAAAAATCAACATTGTAAGTCAACGCAATCAAAAGATACAGTCATTAAAAAGGCTATTTCCATACAAATTGCCGAAATCCGAAAACCTAAAGGGTACTTCCAGTGTTCCTAGAATCTTGAAATTTGGTATGAAGGTAGCTCTTATAGCGCAACCACTCAGAAAATTCTCAAAATCTTAAATTTTTATGTTTGTCTGTAGATTTCGAAGACCAATATAAGTTGACCCCACACTGCGTACATTTTGCTCAGGAGCAGGGCTCTGCTAACACTGGACTTCTTAAAACACTGGGGGAAAAGCGTTAAAATCTTTCTACGGAATCCTCGTGAGCGAGTCCGACTCGCACTTGGCGGTTTTTTTTTCAGTGTCGGCGACAAAGTGTTCCTCAAGTTCCTCGACGTGATGTCGGAGAAAGTGAAGGACGAATCCCGCGAGAGGGAGCTCGAGGGCCACGCGCAGTTCCTATTGGTCAACTTCAACCACATACACAAGCAGATCAGAAGGGTCGCCGACAAATGGCTGGCCGGCCTCGTGGACAGATTCCCTCATTTGCTGTGGAACTGTCGGGTACGTGTATCGATTTAACCCTTTCAACGCCTATGACGCATACGTTGTCATCCACACGCCAAGTTGGCATAACGTCAACGCGGACTTAAACCTTAAGCATACGTTCGTAAGTCGTATTTGCGCCTGGCTGGCCTCGTGGACAGATTCCCTCATTTTCTGTTTAACTGTCGGGTACGTGTATCGGTTTAACCCTTTCAACGCCAACGACGCATACAAAAGTTGTCATCCACACGCCAAGTTGGCATAACGTCAACCTTAAGCATACGTTCGTTGGTCGCATTTGCACTGTGCAGCCGGACGCCTTCAAGCGTTGGTGGTGTCGTAGGCACGTCGGCTCAGGCGCTTTTAAGCGTCCTTGGCGTTGAAAAGGTTAAACTTTTGCGATTTTCACACGTTGTTACGAATTTTAGTCCCTTTGAGACCATGGACGTGACGTCACGTCCTAAACGTCGATGTATTTGGGTTAATCAACTTTTCGTTGCCATGGAGATGTCCCCTGGGTAACTCGTCTAAAATAAGATTTTCTAATTCATTGTATAATTCATATGTGGTTATGTATTGTTAGAGCTATTGTAACTTGTTTTTAGAAAAAAGACTTTATGCCAAGTTTCTTGCCGCGCATTCTTCTTGGCAATCATGGTTTTTCCGAAAGCTGAAAAAAAATTACGTTTAGAAGAGCATTCAACTGCTTATTTGCTTAATGAAATTTAGAATTTTTGTTTTTAGTTTATATGTACATATGGATCACCGCAAAGTAATGTCTGATTCAATCCTTCGCAGGTCCTCTGGTCAATGTTGGACATCCTGCAAGTACTAAGCTTCAGTCTGGAGCTGGACGCAAACCAGGAGACCCCGTTACTCAAAGTGCCGGGCACTGACTTCACGTTGCAACTGCAGGATACTTTGGAAGGCAGAGAAGTGAGTATAGAAAGAAAGTTTTTTTTTTCAGTACATTTGCTCCAAATATTCACTTTCAAATGATGTTTCTATTTTCAATTATTACAAGTCCAATTCAAAAGTTTTTGAGCAAGGAGTTTTGAATTCTTAAAATAAAAAAAATACAGAAAACTAAGCGGTGAATTTGAAAAATTTATGGTAATCAATCTAAACTGTATTTATTTAGCTCAGACTTTAAAGTTTTTCACCTTTTATCTATTCGAAAAATTCACAGTGGCTGAACGTTCGAGTACCTTTGCCTGACAATTTTATTTTACCTAGTTAAAAATAAAACTTACGCAGTCGTAGCTATAAGGACAACATCCCCACGGCTCGGGTTTGCGTCAACTCGTTTCTAAAATTTTCCTTACCAACCTCGTATCACAAATAACAATATCACTCTCTATTTGTGGTAGGGTATCGTGAAAGATTTTGCCGATCGCTGCCACGGTATAGTGCAGGAAGCTATGAAATGGGCGCCACAATCCACGCGCTCGCATCTCCAGGAGTATCTTAACCAGGTAACCTTTACTATCAAATACAAGGAATGTTCTAATTAACCTAACCATAATAAGTTGTAGCTTCGTTTCTGCCCTGGAGTACATTTGAATGGCCCTTACGTGACCCTATTAGTTGCAAGTATTTTATGTGCAATAAATAGTTATGTATACACAGACATAGTAGAATACCGTTTCCCACGGGCCAGGCAAAAACCAATCTTATGACAATGTCATAAACATTTTGACAAAGGAGAGCTTTTTTCATTTTAACTGTTCATGAAACCGACTTGACGATGAATTGGGTTAATTGATGACTGTTGTCAAAATAATATCATTTTACGTTACCGCTAAACTTGATCCAACGTTTGAAAATACGCGTAAAAAATCGATGCCTCACTTCATTGACTTACCAACACCACCCAACACCATGGACTTTGGGTTAGCGCTTGAAAACGTCCGAACCAAAAGGCCACTAATTTGCAAGAAAGACCATTAATTGAGCGTCAGTCAGTCTTAGTTTGGTCGAACGACAGTGCTATGACGTATGGCTGTCATCGAAAAATGCCGTTTTGTACTGGTACACATTTTTCGTGAATTTTGTACTAGACGCAAAGTTCATGATGTTAGTAGTCAATGCCTCAATTGTATATTACTAATATTATTATTATGTATTCAAACGATTTTTAATTGAATCAAAAAATAAGGACACAGTTTGATCACTGAAAAAGATGACGTTACAGTTGATTAACTCAATACAAACTTCATACCGAGCGATCGTTTTGACATTTCAAAAAAGTAGCCGATTTGATATTCGATATTATTCATATCGCAGGTGCCAAACTCCACCCTGTGGCACCACGTGGGCTTGGCGCTCGCCACTGGCGCCCTCCTGGGCGCCGCAGGCCTCAACCGAATGTCCGCCCCGCTGCCGCGCGCGGCGCTCGACAAGCGCCCGCCCTGTGTCACCCAGGACTCCGCGGCGTTGCTCGCTGTCGTGTCCCAGAGGAGCCGGTTTGCTGGTGAGGTGAGTACAAAAGGCTCAGCAGGAAAGGAATGGAGACTAACGCGCGATTTCCCTTAAACTTTGACACTAATGGCCTAGTTCATAAACGTCACTCAAGCCTCCATTAGCTAAAATAGGTTTTGTCTTCTTACGCACGGAAATGTCAATGTGACACAAAAGGACAAACGAACTTTAAGGGCATTTTAGTTAAAATAGGTTTATGAATAACAGGGTAGGTCTGTGCAAAATGCACGGGGACTGTTTATTGTGTGCGTGTTTTTGGCTTTTGTGCGACAGTTCTGTTTTAGTATGAGTCTGTAGGAACGTAACAAATTTTGATATGATCGTAGATGTGTGCTGTACGTGTGTACCCTGTCCCCCTTAGAAAAGGGGTAGAAAAACGTCCAAGGTTCTACCTTAGCGCCGCCTGCGCCGTGTTTTATAAAGCTACAAGTTACAATTTACAAGCGGAAGTCTCTTTCTAATTCAAGGTGATAGAATGAGACTTCCGCTTGTAAATTGTAACTTGTAGCTTTATAAAACACGGCCCTGGAATGAAATAGATGAACTGCTACCATTCTATCAATTGTAGGAACAATGTATTATCGAAGTTTAAATACAGCATAAATACAGCTTCCAATTCACTTTCTTCGGACTTCGAATCAGCACAACGTCCACTCTGCTAGAGAAAGACCTGCCCCTCTAGACTTTGGCGGTTAAGATAGTAAGGTTCTGGAGTGGAGACCGGGTATCAGATGGCGAATTGTTGGTGAAACCTTCTACAAGGCGGAAGGACGTTCAATTGACAGCATAAATAGGAGTGATTAACAATAAATTTTCTGGCTAAACGAGCTCGGTCCTGTATAGGAAAATTATATCTGCATGCCTGTTCAACAGACACAGCCAAGACTTCTAAAACCTCCTAATATAGTAAAAGCCGCACGCCGCTATTCTTTTCTTACGCTTAAACAATACGTGGTTCTAGCTTGATGTTACATCCGTAACAAGGAGGATAGTATACGGAGTGCCAAAGCCCATACTTCGAATCGTTCCCCGCAGTCATGTTAAAATTCAGGCAATTTCTAGATGGCGCCGAGGTCGTAGCCAGCGGGTCAAATAATAACAAAACAGCGGTACGAATGTGTCACTCAAGCGAGGTAGATGGCGCTGAATGTAAATAAGAACGCTTCAAAGTATGGGCTTTGTCAATCCGTTTACTTTCCATGATCCTTGGTCCGTAACAATATAACCCAGGTGGCCGGCGGTGTCCACGCCGAGGGCGGCGGCGAGGCGGCCTTATGGCGCGTCGGCGCCCGCCTCCACACGGCCCTCAAGGAGGCGTGCGCTAGCGGCAGCGAGACCGCGCACCGGGCCGCCCTCTGGCGCGCCACGGCGTTGCTCGTGCACGCGCGACACCACGGCTCGCGAGAGGCGTCCACCAGCACGGCGCGCGCGCTGCTGCACTCTGTGGGTGAGTGGCTTTATCACAGGACTAGCTTTCGCCCACAGCTTGTAACGATAACGATTTCCCATGCAAATTTTCACCTTTTTTTTCCCTTTTGAAAAATCTCGCCTTATGTAGATTTATGTAGATTTTAAAAGGAACCTCTATAGTTTGCGCTTCGCTAGAGGGAGGACTACGGGTTGTACTCGACTGGCACACGTGAGTGATCCGTTTATTTCACTATGATTGAATCACACTGTAGTTTCATGTTAAAATTGCATTTTCATTTTGTTATGATATGATATTGTTATCATGGGGGTAAGTGTTAAACTTGCTTGCGGTACATTGTGCAACAACCGTCTACTAGTTTCGACCGTGTTCACTTAAGTACTAGTGGCATAAGGTGCAAATTAAGAGTCTCGAACGCAGCGGTTCCTGGATCGATTCCGGTGTTCAATGCAGCATTTTGTTTGTTTGTTTCGGGTCGGATGACTCGGAGAAGTCTAATAGCTTTAAATATTAACGTCATGACAAGCAATGAAAGGAATGTCTTTGTGAACGTGTCGAAATGAACTTAATTAATTTATCGACATTATGGAAATGTATTATTAGTTTCTTCGGCATCTGTAGCAATAGCAAGTGCATATTACTAGTGAGTGATTTGTAGCAGAGAAAGGGGTGAGTTTAGTAAATAAGCGTCAAGCGGGATAGGAACATAATTCCATTTGAATAATGACGGTTATCTTCATAGCCATTAACCTAATTTGCACCTATGTTTCCATTCTAGCTTGACGAAACGCCCTTTCTACTGAGGATAATACCTACTAAGTCGTTGAGGACGACTCGTTATCTACTCCCAATATTTATAAGGCTCGACTGGAGCTAGCCGCAGTGCAGGGATTGGCAGGATCCCGGTTGTGTTACCGAACTCCTCCTGGCGCCTATGTTAATTTTAAGTTTAGTTTTAAATAATATACGCTGAGTTTCTTAAGAATACTTTTATTTACTTATATAATTATTAGCTTGCACCCTTAACAATTAAAAAAAAAACTTAATATACTAATGGCTTTGTGAGCTGTGAACCTCGCGACCTAATTTTTTAAAGCTTTTAGTTTTTTTTCTAAAAGGAATCCTGTGTATAACTATCGAACCTGATAACAAAATTTCAGGAGATTCGGCTGAGAAATGGACATACGAAAGTTGTCCAAGCTGAAACTGACAATGAGACGCTTCGGTCACTTTGTTCGCTTGGTCTATTAAATGTCAAATCAACATTTTAAAGTAGACTCAAATCTGTAATCCGTCTCTCTCTTCCAGCGTGGTCCCAAGTGGAGATCTTCACGGAGGACGCGGTGACGACGGCGGTGGAGTGCTGGCAGTGGCTGGCCACGGCGCGGCCCGAGCTGGAGCTGCGGCTGCTGCAGGAGATCTTCGCGGCCTGGCAGTGCTCCGTGGACCGCCGCATGGGGCTGTTCGCGCGCCAGTCCGAGGAGACCAGCCCGCTGGCCGCCTACGAGGGTATGGACCAGATGAACTCGCCACTGCTTTACGACTGTTTTTAGGGTTCCGCACCTCAAAAGGAAAAAAAACGGAACCCTTATAGGATCACTTTGTTATCCGTCTGTCTGTCTGTCAAGACCCTTTTTCTCTGGAACGCGTGGAGGTAGCAGGCTGAAATTAACATCAAATATTCAAGCCTGCAGTCCCTTGAAGGTGTGAAAAAATCAAACTTCTAAGTCAACGCAATCGAATGATACAGTAATTAAAAAGGTGGTTTCCATACAAATTGCCGTACTGAGAAAACCTAAAGAGTGCTTCCAGTTGTTGTAGAAACTTGAAATTTGCTATGAAGGTAGCTCTTATAGCACAGCCACTTAGAAAATTCTCAAAATCTTTTAAATTTTTATGTCTGTCAGTAGATTTCACAGACCAATATAAGATGACCCCACACTGTGTACTCTTTGCTTAGGAACAGGGCTCTGCTAACACTGGACAGCTTAAAACACTGGGGAAAAGCGTTAAAATCTTTGTACGGAACCCCCGTGCGCGATTCCGACTCGCACTTGTTGGTTTTTTTTTTTATACGATGTGGAAGCTCGCAGGACTGATGACCGATAGGGTCAGAAAGTTCTCGAATGGCGTCCGCGAACCGGGAAACGAGCTGTCGGTAGGCCTCCAACAAGATGGAGCGACGACCTGGTAAAGATCGCGGGACCGCGGTGGATGTGGAAAGCACAAGACCGGTCTGAGTGGAGAGCCGCGGGGGAGGCCTATGTCCAGCAGTTGACGCCTTTCGGCATGGTGATGATGACGACGTGGAAGGCAAACGAGCGAGTGGGTCACCTGATGGTAAGTGATCACCACTGCCCATAGACATAGACACCCGCAGCCCGGTGGGGTTTGCAGATGCGTTGCTAACCTAGAGAGCAAAGATGAAATGCCTCTTGTGCCCGTAATTACAGCGGCTGGCTTAGCGGCAGGATTAGCGAGTAAGATGGGTGGCGATCCGGACGGACCTCGCACAAGGTCCTACCACCCGCAAACTATCCTAACTGATATTATAAATGTGAAAGTAACTCTGTCTCTCTGTCTGTCTGTTTGTTAACTCTTCACGGCCAAACCGCTGCACCAATCTTGATGAAGTTTGGTAAGAAGATGGTTTGAATATTGTGGAATAACATAGGCTACTTTTTATTAGGGAAGATTTTATAGTTCCAGCGAGATAGCGATAACCGAAATCTACGCGGACGAAGTCGCGGGCAACAGCTAGTTCTAAATAAATATTCTACAGGTTCAAAACTGGAGCCCCGGCCGCCGTTCGTGGCGCCTCACGCCGTGTGGGTGCGCTATTTCTGCGAGTTAGCCGAGACCGCCAAATACAACAGCCACGAGAAAGTCGAGATGCTTGCGAGCATGCTGCACAGGTTAGCTGCATTTTTAACTGACTTCAAAAATGAGCAGGTTCTATGTTCTACCTTATATTCGAAGGTACTTGTTATGCCGTTAGTATATTTCAAATATTGGTCGAATTAAATTTTTATTTAAATTCTAAATATGACCCAGCCTACGTACAAAATTACCTTTACCTGGGTCAATCAACTTTTTATTGCCACTCGTTGCAATGGAGATGCCCCCTGGGTAACTCGTCTAAAGTAAGATTTTCTAAGACACTCCATCAAACGTTAAGATTTGCAACAGTTATATGCTAATTCTTTCATGCTTCATCTCCTAAGCATGCAAATCCTGACTTTCGAGGGAGCGGTGCCTTAGAAAATCTTGATTTAAACTTTCGCGATTTTCACACATTATTATGATACTCGGGACTTAATAGCGTAAAAATCATATATTTAAATTATAATTTAAATACCTCGACGTTTCGGACGCGACGTTGCGTCCATGGCCTCGAAGGGACTGAAGAGGCGGGTATCAACATCTCCTAGCTGCACGGGTTCCTCGAACTACCCGCACTTGGTCTTTATTATTAGTTTTCTCACTAGGGGTGGTTTAAATATATGTTTTTTACGCGATTAACTCCCGAGTATCATAATAATGTTAGAAAATCTTATTTTAGACGAGTTACCCAGGGGACACGTCCATGGTAACGACTGCCAATAAAAAGTCGATTGACTCACCTATATACAATATGAATGTGTGGGTGGGGGCCCGTGTCCAACAGTGTGACGTAAATAGACTGATGATGATGACATTTGTGACATACGTAATGAGGGCCTAATATTTTTTGCCGCTGAGTGTATCTGTAAGTCTTTTTTTCACAGATCGCTGCCAATGACCGTCGGTGATGTAAGAGATCACATCAATAGGCATGTGGAGGCTGTGGGAGTCAGATTCAAGTGAGTGTCTGCCTGTGAACGCGTATAAGACAATGTAATATAATGTCTTATCGTTTGTCAGTTTTTCATAAATTTATTGTACCCTATTTTTTATTTATACGATGTGCAATTTTTTTTTTAATGTCTTATATGCGTTAGACAATACGATTACTTTATAGGTTTGATGAGCTCCCGATATTTCGACGCAGTTACATGCATCATTTTCACTGGAGCTAGAAGAACGTAATAGAATCATAAAAGTAAAAAAATCCATTGAAATTACGTAAAATCTCTCAGTCCGGTGACTTCGTTACTGGCTTTGCTAAGGATACTACTTGCAGCTATCTGTAATTTTGCCTAGGCACTGTCTATTAAGTAGTTTCAAATCCGCATTATTATTATTGCCTCTGAAGCAGAGGGTCGAGGGTTCAAACCCCGGCTCGCATCTCTGAGTTTTTCGGAATTTATGTGCAAAATTACATTTGTAATTTATCATGAGCTTTTCGGTGAAGGAAAATATCGTGAGGAAACCTGCACACTTGCGAAGCAATTCAATGGTGTGTGTGAAGTTCCCAATCCGCACTGGGCCCGCGTGGGAACTTATAGCCCAAGCCCTTTCATTCTGAGAGGAAGTCTGTGCCCAGCAGTGGGACGTAAATAGGCTGATGATGATGATGACTGTCTATTAAGTAGTTTCAAATCTGCATTGGGCCCACGTGGGCCCAAGCCCTCTTATTCTGAGAGAGGTCTGTGCCCAGCAGTGAACAACCTACTACGGTTAATTTAACTGACGTTTCTGAGTGCAGCGGAACTTAAATTCCGTTCCTCATCTCTCTTCCTTCACAGACTCCTCTCCTGCGGCCTCTCTCTCCTCCAAGGGGATATCCTCCCCCGCTCCCTTGCGCGCAACATTCTCCGGGAGAGGGTCTACAGCGCGTGCCTGGACTACTTCTGCAGAGGACTCCAATGCCCCTCCAGGACCTCTGGAGTACTCCGGGAGGACATCATATCGCTAATAAAGTTTTGGCAGCTCATGCATTCAGATAAAAAGTATCTGAAAACCAGTGACATAGGTATTGTTGGTTAGTGGAATCAATGCATGTTATGTTTTATCACAGTTGTATAGTTTAATTTTTTATAAGTTAGCAGCAATCACAATGGCATTATGTCTATACAATGGTATCATCTGCTTTTGTTCTCGAAACCGCAAACCAGTTACTTACAGAAAAGGTTGGAACTGCTTTGCTTGTGCATTGAAATTTCAACCTTATTCCTTGTTGAGTGGGTACCTAGTCCTATTCTAAGTGCCCAGGAACTGTTTTTTTTTATTTTAGGAGAGGATCTTATGGGTCCGAGTAGCCAGCAGAGTATCTATACTTCTAATTCGCCGACTGACAACAGATCTTCGGTAAACGGCAGTGACATTGGCAATCGGCAGACCACCGGATGGATTAATACGGTAAACATATCTCTGACTCCTTCTTTAGAAAAAGAAATGCAAGTGGGTCAATCAACTTTTAATTGTCACTCCTTGCCATGGAGATGTCCCCTGAGTAACTCGTCTAAAATATTTTTTTCTAAGGAACCACTCAGAAAGTCAGTATGTGCCTGCTTAGGAGATGAAGCATGTAAGAATTGGCATATAACTGTTGTAAATCCTAACGTTTGATGCAGTGGTGGCATAGAAAATCTTATTTTAGACAAGTTACCCGGGCCGGGGGACATCTCCATAGCAACGAGTTGCAAAGAAAAATTGATTGGCCTAAATACTTACTGAAACAGCGCGCGATACCGCTCCCCCGCAGACACAGAACACACGTGACACAGAATGTCAAGGATCTGGGTTAGATTCTCGGGGTTAGTCATATTTTTCTTTTTTTCTGTGTATTCATGTCATTGTATTACAGTGATTATTTAGTAAATATAATAATTGATAATAGATTTTAACGGTTAAACCGTGAAAATAAAAAATGGTACTACATTGAGGTCATAAACATCTAGGTGCCAATGTCAACGACTACGCTTAGTAGCGGAGCAGGCAGCATAGCCGGCAAGCGGTCGAACAGAAGTGTGAAACCACCTGCCAAGTCGCAGGACACATTTGTGAAGGACTATGTGAGGAAGAGGAACCTTATTTTGGAGCTTATGGTGAGCTTTCAAATTCCTCACTTTACGACTTTAGCTCCAGATCGAGAAGCGAGTTCCCAGTTTTTTTTTTTTTATGATTTCAACATGTTTTAAGGTTTTTTTTTTCAGGAACCTGGCGAACTTCATACCCCCCATGATCCGTTCCAATACAAAACGTATGAAAATGATTTTAATGCGTTTTCTTTCTTTTTTTTTTTTTGTGATTTTTTCCCCTCTTAATAGTTATTATGTTGTTCAGAGCAGACACAAACCTAACAAATCAAAGATCATAAAAAGCTGTCCAGCCATTCTTGAGTTATAAGCGTTCTAAACATACATCGGTTTTCGCTGCGGGAATGATTTGAGAAACAGTCAATACCTACTCTTTGGCTAATGTCAAAGAATCTTGACTGTTGACTCTTTCTCAAATCATTCCCGCACCGAAAACCCCGATGTGTGGTTCTAACTAGCCCTATTTTGTTTTATATGTACCTATGAATAGATAGATATAGCATTAATTCCAACGCACTCCATTTCAAACCTTATCTTCGCTTACCATCAGGCGTCATTGTGGTCAAATGCAAACCTATAATATTAACACTCAAATTTGCTCCAACAGGCAGTAGAAATAGAGTTCCTTGTCACTTGGCACAACCCCCACGGACGTCCAGAGCAGGCGGTGCCGGGCGAAGACAATATAGCGACTTGGCGCTCCAAACCAAACACTGAACGAACTTGGCGCGACTATGCCAAGCTCGCTTGGGACATAAGTCCGGCCTTAGCAGTGTTTCTGCCCGAGAGGTAAGTTGAAAACTAAACTGTCCTTTGAAAGATTGGAATTTAGATCAATCAACTTTTCATTGCCACTGGTTGCCATGGAGATGTCCCCTGGGTGACTCGTCTAAAATAATATTTTCTAATGCACCACTCCATCAAACCTTAGGATTTTCAACAGTTGTATGACAATTTCTAAGCCTTCTTTTCTGATTTTTGAGGGAGTGGTGAATTAGAAAATCTTATTTTAAACGAGTTACCCAGGGGACATCTCCATGGCAACGAGTGGCAATAAAAAGTCGATTGACCCATTTTATCATTTTCTAAAGCACACGTAGATATTGTCATTCGCTCATTCAATCCATCCGTGCCAGCTCTTGTGAATCGAACTGTATAAGCTGCTGTTATTTCGAACGTCCTTTTGCAGGTTAAAGAATGAGGGAATAGTAGCGGAGATCCGTCGCAAAGTGCAGGCGCAGCCGACCGCCGTATGCCATATACCGCAAGCGCTTAAGTACCTGGTCACGACCGAGACACTCCTCAACGACGCCCCTGAGGTATAGTTTTGCACTTGTATCAAAAATTAGTATTTTGATACAAGTGCCCGAAGTATCTTGGCCCGAGCCGTGAGGCTAAGGTCGAGACTCGGGACTAGTAAAAAATAATTAATTAATTACACTTCTCCATGTTTACCAGTCGTTTTTTAAATATATTTGCAAAAAAATAACAATGAAATCGAAGGCCGTGAGCTAGGTGCGCGCGGCCCTATCGTCACCCGCCGGCGGCGCGTGTGGTGATGGCAGACGCGCGTGGCGCCTTGGATAAGTAAAAATCACTAGTGCGTAAAATCCAACTTCCCGCATTTGTACTAATAAGAATAAAGAACTAACATTATTTTGACATTGGTCTTCAACCCAATCATGACTTGCCCCTCAGCTGGTCCACATGGTCACATGGGCCCGCATCTCCCCCGTGGAGGCGCTGGCTTACTTCAGCCGCCAGTACCCCCCGCACCCGCTGTCTGCGCAGGCGGCTGTCAACGCGCTAACGTCATTCCCCCCCTCCGCGGTACTGCTGTATATACCGCAGCTAGTGCAAGCTCTGAGACACGACACGGTGAGTACAAGGGAGCTGCGCCTGTGCGACACGTGTGTTTTTTTCAAGCAAGCTGTCACTAGCACAACGTATTCGATCTGATCCATGGACTTTGTTAGAATGTTTTAATAGAAATAGACTAGGCTAATCAAGATCATTGGAAAATAAAAAAAATGTATCTGTGTTGTAATCGGGTCAATCAACTATTCATTGCCACTCGTTGCCATGAAGATGTCCCCTGGAAAACTCATCAAAGACCCCCCCCCCTACTCCCTCGAAAGCCAGTGTTGGCGTGCTTAGGAGATGTAGCATGAAGGAATTGACATATAACTGCCGAAACTCCTAGCGTTTCTTGGAGTGGTGACTTAGATAATCTTATTTTAGACGAGTTACCCAGGGGACATCTCCATGGCAACGAGTGGCAATGAAAAGTTGATTGACCTAATTCATTCGTTCAAATAATTGATAGAATCAATCATAAATGCGACGAATATATGTATCCATACAACACCTCCACCTCCACTGCTACACGAATCAACACACCATACGCTTATTCGTTGCCTTTTTTAATATCAGCCAAGGACCATAAAACCAAGAGGACTGCCAGTGTCTATTCGATGCCGCGTTCCTTTGAAATAATAAGCCTGCTGTAGCTAGTTTTACTACGGAGGGGTCTCTGTGCCACTCATTTGGTATGACATTTAGACCTCTGGCTAACACAATAGCGCCATCTAAATTCGTTTTTTCTTTCAGTTCATAGATGGCGCTATTGTGTTAGCCAGAAGTGTAAGTGTCATACAAAATTAATGGTACAGAGACCTCTCTATAGTGAAACTAGCTACAGCAGGCTCATTATTTTACAGGAACGCGACATTGTATAGCCATTGGCAGTCCTCTTGGTTTTATTGTCCTTGATATCAGCTAACCAATATACGTACAAGTGCACACTCGTCGATAATATTAATAATCAGTGCTGTTCTCCCCTTGAAGTATAACGCACTATTAATGTTATCCCAGATGGGTTACGTAGCGGAACTGATCAAGTCCCTGGCGAAGAATTCGCAGGTGGTCGCCCATCAGCTGATCTGGAACATGCACACAAACATGTACACGGACGAGGAGATGCAGCACAAGGACAGTAAGTGAACGAAAAGTATAACAGACTTGTAAAAAAGAAGTGACCTAAAAAAACCGGCCATGTGCGAGTCGGACTCTGCCACATAGCTGCTTTTTTAAAAAATACGTCAGTAACCGTATGTCGTGACCCTGCTTTAGTTCGGTTATAATCTATGGTGAATCGTTAAACTGTCACTGTCACTGAACTGTCGATTGTCAATAACTGTCAAGTGGCCAGTCCAAATCGAATTTAGTAGCATAAAACGCGGGTAAATAGTGATTAATTCTTGTACTCGCGCCATCAAAGTACAATTCAGACCGGTGCGTCATAATTGTGAATGGCTGTGAAGAGCAAATGAGGGTCAGTGAAGGTATAATATTAAATTAATTACATCATATTAAAATGGAAAAAATACCTGAAGCAATTCAAAAAGCGTTAATCTTGCCTTGTGGGTGGTAGTACCTTGTGCGAGGTCCGTCCGGATCGCTACCACCATCATACTCGGTAATCCTGCCGCTAAGCAGCAGTGTTTGTACTGTTGTGTTCCGGTGTGGAAAGTAAGACAGCCTTTGTATTTACGGACAATCATCTTAGCTCTCTAGGTTGGCAACGCATATGCAAACCCCTGGGGTTCCGGGTGTCTATGGGCTGTGGTGATCACTTACCATCAGGTGACCCAGTTGCTCGTTTGCCTTCCTTGTCGTATAAAAAAAAACGATTTACAACACATTGTAAAAATATAGAAAAACCTTAATTGTCCCATGATATTTGTGATATTTAATGTCTTTTGCAGCTGCCTTATTCGATACTCTCGAGTCTTTGACCAAGAGTATAGTGGATACACTGTCTGGGCCGGCTAAGGCGTTCTACGAGCGAGAGTTCGACTTCTTCGGCCAAATCACGAACATCAGCGGAATCATCCGACCGTACCCGAAGGGCGCCGAGCGGAAACGGGCGTGTCTCGAGGCTTTGAAGAATATAAAGGTATTTGTTCAATACTTAAAATGTGGGGTGCATCGCAGCGGGCACTGGTGATAGATATTAGGGGTTAAGCATATGAAATTACGGCTTTAGTTAGATACCTCTCAGTCGGAACTATATAATTTTGTTGCTGTCGGGTTTGAAACTTTAGGTCCATGGGGTCCCGGCGCTTACAAACTTAATTCAGAGTTGCAACAGCACATAATAATGTCATAATAGACATTTTAATTAGATTGATGTTATTGAATGTGTTTTAATGTTATGGAATTATTTAAATTTACTAACATAGTTATGTAAGGTAAAATTACTAACCATCTATGGACATGTGTTCGCAATAAATGAATTATTATTATTATTATTAAAAGCGCTTGGTCGATGCAACTTGTGACCAAAGGGCTGGCAGTTTTCTCCCTCAAAGAATCAGCATCGCTATTCAGCGAGAAAACGGTGACAGCCTTTTGGGCACCATGTCACGGGGGCCTTATTTAGATTTAAGTTTTAGTTTAATTAGTTTTAGCTTGGATTTAATGTCATTGTAAATCGCTTTTATTATGTATATAAATTGTTGTTTCTCGAAATGGTTTTTGGATTAGCATAGGTTGTCAAAAAATGGTACATCCCATTTGTTTTTACAGGTACAGCCGGGCTGTTACTTGCCGTCAAATCCTGATTCAATGGTCCTAGACATCGACTATAAAAGTGGTGAGTATATTCCTATGGCTATCTTGTCTCCAACGCCGCCATTTTGTATCACTCTAGTGACCTAATGAATTTTGTGAGATTGAATTTTGAAACGTAATGTCCGGAGTTTTTCAACTTTTCTATGTTAGTTAGGCTATATGAAGGGTACACGGAAAGAACATTGTCTAGTAAGTAAGTAAGTAAACACTTTATTGTACAAAAAAACAGAACAAAAACACAAGTTGCAATAATAAAATTCGAGTACAAAGGCGGGTTTATCCCTTTAAGGGATCTCTACCAGCCAATCTTTGAGTGGTGGAGAGGAATAGTTCACTGGGGATCGACAAAAAATAAGTCCATATGATTTTAGTATACCTACATCTTTTTTTTAAAGTAATAAAAAATATAAGTTACATAAATATTTGTATCTGTACCTGAGTGGTAATTTACAGTTTATTGAGTGTTTTACATTTTGAGATTAAAATATCGTTTTTAAAAAAGCGACTACACATGTTTTTTTCGTGTACCGTGTACCCTTCAAATAATTATATTATGTTGTTTTTTTTTGTGCTTTGAATTACTGAAAACTCTCTCCCCTAGGTACACCTATGCAGAGCGCAGCCAAAGCTCCCTACTTGGCACGTTTTAGGGTCCGAAAGTACGGCATCGCGGAAATGGAGGCGGTAGCTATGGCCGTCGCCACGGGGGAGGACCCTCCCTCTGTAAGTATTGACATTATATTATAACATACTTGCAATTGAAGATTTTGGTTCATAGTTCATATTTTCTCGTGGTTGCTATCATCAAATTTGGATTAAATTCTACCTGTATTTTTAACCCCCAATGCAAAAAGAAGGTATTATATGTTAGGTGACTAACTAAGGTACAAAAAACGCGAAATAAGAAAAATATATTACAAAGAAAAAAACTCAACTCAAGAACTTAGCAATTTTGTGCGCGATTGTACACATGCGCCAATAGGGTTGTTTACCTACTGATGTCAAAATAAAATCACATTTTCACTTATCAGGCTTCTGAAAATACTCATAAAAAACCAATGCCTCACTTATTACTGCATTTAAAACGATTTTTAATTTAACAAATCCTAATAAAAGTAGGCATTTAGATCACTGAAAATTATGACGTCATAGTTCTTATTTCCATACAAACTTCACACTAACGGATCGTTTTGACATTTCATAAAAAGTTGCTGATTTGGCTAAGAGGAAACAACCCTATTACCCCCAGCAGTTTCGCAGAGCGATCTTAAACCACCGCGCGGCCTATATTTATTAATTACAGGAGGAAGGCAAAGACCGCTTCACCTCAATGGTCGCGGAAACCTGGCAAGCCGCCATCTTCAAAGTGGGTGACGACGTCAGACAGGACATGTTGGCGCTGCAAGTGATATCGCTCTTCAAGAACGTGTTCCAACAAGTCGGCTTGGATCTCTACCTGTTCCCGTATAAAGTCGTCGCCACGGCGCCTGGGGTGAGTTGAAATACATGGAAAAGTAAATTGACGTGTCATTTAATGTGCATCGAAAGAGTTTTGCCTCCTGAACACACCACTTTACAGGTTGTTACAAAAATGCTCGTAAAGCGGAAAGGGGATTAAATGGTCCCTTAGAAAAGTCCATTTGGGTCAATCAACTTTTCATTGCCCCTCGTTGCCATGGAGATGTCCCCTGGGTAACTCGTCTAAAATAAGATTTTCTAAGACCCCGCTTTCCCGAACCCCACACCTCCGACAATCAGGATTTACATGCTTTGGAAATGAAGCATGAAGGAATGGGCATATAACTGTCGAAACTCCTTACGTTTGATGGAGTGGTGCCTTAGATAATCTTATTTTAGACGAGTTACCCGGGGGACATCTCCATGGCAACGAGAGGCAGCGAAAAGTTGATTGACCCATTTAAATAAATTTAATATTACTTATTATACGAAATACTACCGAGGACATGATGAATGAAACGTTTAACGTTTAAATATGCTATCGCAGGAGTTACGTTACAGAGATAGACAAATATCATGGGACAAATTGACACCAATTGACCTAGTCCCAAACTAGGCAAAGCCTGTACTACGGGTACTAGACAACGGATAAACATACCTATATACATATTAAAAATCCAAGACTCGAGAACAAATATTCGTATTCATCATACAAACATCTGCCCCGACCGGGATTCGAACCCGGGACCTCAAGCTTCATAGTCAGGGTCTCTAACCACTAGGCTAATCGGTCGACGAAATAACTCAGTTTCTTTTTTTTTTCAGTGCGGCGTGATAGAGTGCGTGCCGAATGCGAAGTCAAGAGACCAGCTCGGCAGACAGACCGACATAGGAATGTACGAGTACTTCATCAAAAAATATGGCGACGAGAGCACTAGAGAATTCCAGGTATAATTCGTGAAATGTCTTGGGATCAGTCACGTATGAATTCTCGTACATATTTGAGACCTTGAAATTTTTAAGCAGCGTATTGAACTCAAATGTCATGTCAATAATAGTTGAATTGCGTTTGATTAGTTGTGATTTTTTGTGAATCTAATTTGCCATAAAAAACAGCTTGTATGCTCTTTTGAGTGGATTTTATGATCGAAATGGAGATGATGCCTAAAATCAAATCAACTTTTTATGAAATGCCGAAACGATCGGTTACTATGAAATCTGTATTAGATTACTCAACTATGACGTCATGATTTTTAGTGATGAAACTGCCTCATTTTTATTAGTTTTTATTAAATTAAAAACCTTTGCATTGCATTAATAAGTGAGGCATCGATTTTTAAGATCATTTTCGGAATCTTGATTAAGTGAAAATGTGAAATGATTTTATTTTGACATCAGTCATCTGCCCATTTGAAAGAAATTATGAAATTAATACAAAATGATTTTTGTATTAATTTCATAATGTTAAAATATTTATTTAAGCCGAATTATGATAATTGCGTTTACGTCTTCGATTATCACAAGGTCTTTTATACAGGACCTGGCCCCCGTTTCACCAACTTTACAATTGTCAGTTTACAATGATAATTCGAAGTAGGTACATTTCTTTGCCAATATGAAGCGCGCTAAAAGAGAAGCTCTTCAAGTCAGCAGTTGACACCGAATTGTCATTCAAAACTGACAATTGTAAAGTTGGTGAACTAGGGGCCTGATATTTCCTAAAAAACAGACTAATCTTTGACGATCGTAACTCATGTTACACAGGCTGCGAGGCGTTGCTTCGTGACCTCGATGGCTGCGTACAGCGTGATCGGGTTCCTGCTGCAGATCAAAGACAGACACAATGGGAACATTATGCTCGACACAGACGGACATATCATCCATATAGGTTAGTGGTGGACATCTCATAAGGTCAATCGTAAAAGTTTTCTATTAGTCTTGGAACCTGGCTTACCCAATTTGGTGAAATATGGGAATGTCAACGTGACAAAAAAGGACAAACGATCTTTAACGGCATTGTGGTTAAAATAGGTTTATGAATAACTGGCCTATGCCCCGCGGTTTTGCCCCCTTGAAATATTTCAAAATGGGCTAGTTCCCTATCCCGTGGGTATTTCGAAAAATCCCTTCTTAGTGCACTTCTAGGATACTGTAGGTATATGTTTGCCAAATTTCAAGTCCAGTGGTTTAGGCTGTGCGTTGTCTGTCAGTCAGTCAGTCACGGCACTGTTTTATAGGTATAGATAGGGTAAGTATGCAGGTACGTTTCTCTACTCTGCTGAGACCTCACTTTGTCCGTTAAATCCATGTCTCCAGATTTCGGATTCATGTTCGAGTCATCACCCGGCGGCAACCTTGGCTTCGAGCCGGACATCAAGCTGACGGACGAGATGGTGATGGTGATGGGCGGCAAGATGGAGGCGCCGCCCTTCCGCTGGTTCTGCGAGCTTTGCGTCCAGGCCTTCCTCGCTGTCAGGTAATGGCGATGGTGTTCTGTGTACACTGCATAAATGGGTCAATCAACTTTTCGCTGCCTCTCGTTGCCATGGAGATGTCCCCCGGGTAACACAACAAAAACATGATTTTATAAGACTCCACTCTCCTGAAAGTCAGGATTTGCATGCTTAGAAGATGAAGCATGAAGGAATTGCTATATAACTGTCGAAACTCCTAACGTTTCATGGAGTGGTGCCTTAGAAAATATTATTTTAGACGAGTGACCCGGGGGAGATGGCAACGAGTGGCAAAGGAAAGTTGATTGACCCGAATACGAAAAACTTAATTCCATAGTATAATTAGTCCGAATTTTCAGTATTCTGAACGCTAAGTTCCGCCGTAGTGGCAAATTATTTTTTAATTAAAATCTAACAATAAACAGTTCCGACGAAAACCGCCATCTGACCAAAATCGTATCTGACGAATAAAGGAATATGCAAATAAAACAAACCTAACCTACCTTTGTTTTCAAAATCATGTACACCCAAGTTTTCGTTCAGCAGAAAATAGGCATCGGAATAATAAAAATTCGGACTAATGATGCTTTCGGAATTATGATTTTTCGGAGTTTTGGGGTGTTCCCTTTTTTGTGTATTTTGGTTTCAGTGAGTAGTCCAAGAATACTTGCTATAATCATTCATTTGCTCTAAAGTTAATTTTCTATGACAAGATTTTTTGTCTAGATAATACTTTCACCGAAAATGGCATTATATCAAATGAACATTATAGCTTTTGATCGATTAGAGCGTTTAATTATTATAGAAAATGAACTTTTGAGCAGGTGAATTTTATTAAGTGAATCATTATAGAATATGAGTTTAGAAGATTTTATGACCATTGATTTCATAGGAAATGCGGATACCAAGTTAGTTAGCAGTCGTTTCCGGCTTACGTATTTACGGTCAATAAATGTTTTTTTATTTCTATTTCTAAGTGTATCCGCAAGGACCCCTAGCTGTAACATAAGATAAGATAAGATAAGATAAGCTTATTAGACTTATAATATTTGTGTTTTGTTTCGTAAATTACACGAAAAAAATTAATAAAACACGCATATTATATTGTACATAACGTACTTATTGTAGCGTGTGGACGTTGGACGGTCCTTCGCTACTTCGTTTTTGCTGACAGTTTTATGACACTTACTAGCAGCCCGTCCCGGCTTCGCACGGGGTAGACAATTATAAAATGAAAAAAGTTGTTGTAGTGACATAACTACAATAGTTGGACATATGCTACCGCGGAGTTTTTTGTAGACATTATGATGTTCTTCAATATTGTTGTACATTATTTTGTTCTATCGCTAATAGTTTCGGCAGCGCATTCGACGAAAGACATTTTAAGACTCATTTTTCTACACCTTCGGTTACATTGTTCAAATTTTACCAAGGATCCCTAATTTTTTCAAAATGAAATGTAGCCTATGTCAAATTGGAAGAATGTAGCATTCTATTGGTGAAAGAATTTTTTAAATCGGCCTAGTACTTTTTGAGCCTATTCATTACAAACATACAAACATACAAAAATAGGTACAAATCTTTCCTCTTTATAATATTAGTGTAGTCTAGTGTAGATGTAGATTAGAGCCAACACTATAAGAATGTTTTATTCTTATTTTTTATCTTTCTAATTATTGTCACTTTTTGCTTCCTTTGTCGCTCGGCGGGGGTTGTTGTGATATAATTGTTGCAATATCAAGACAATTGAAATTGTTAATAGTTCACTGCAATGACCACAATAGTTATCTGGCCTGACTTGTTTCGGTTTTAACTGTTAAAATACGGTTGAATTGATCAGGTGTTGCCATACATATTTCCTGTATTTGTTATTTTTTGTACCTAAACTGTTTCCCGCTGGCGTTCGTGTCGTCACAGTTTGTGTTTGTGTTTGTATTTTGTGTCTAGTTTTAGGTTAAAATGGGCCCTGCAGAAAAACAGCGTTGCGGCTAAGCCGCAACATTATGTTGAGTGGGGCCCATTTCACATCGTTCGGTGCAAACATATTGTATTGTTAAATAATATAGCTATATGTTCCATTGTATTCTATTCTTTCATCTCTCTGTATGTGTCGAATGTATGTGAATAAATGTTTCTCTCTCTCTCTCTCTCACACTATATGGCTGCGTGTTCAAAATATTCCTTATGTTTATACCAATGCTTCCAGGCCATACCAGGACGCCATAATATCAATGGTATCTCTCATGCTCGACACCGGTCTGCCCTGCTTCCGCGGACAGACCATCCGTCTCCTTCGCTCCCGCTTCGCGCCCAACTCAACAGAGAAGGAGGCAGCAGCGTTCATGCTCTCGGTCATACGGAACTCTTTCCTCAACTTCAGGACTAGAACGTATGACATGATACAGTATTACCAGAACCAGATACCATATTAATGTGAGTACGAATGGCATTTGCTAAAGGTTGTATAAAGGGCCTCATACACGATACTATTGTTAAGAGCCGTCATCTTATACGAATCGTTAAGCCTATGTTAAACAGCGCACCGACCTTGACGGCGCTGTGTGTCGTCTCCTATTATTACTGATATATTACAACTGTGGAAATCGCGAAAGTTTAAATCGATATTTACATACACCATCGATTCGTCATTTCGATCAGTCTGAAACGACGGATAGTAACGATGAATCGTATCGTAAATTTTAGTATGAGAAATTTTAGCGCCTCTTTTCTCCGTTTCCTGTACTTGGTTGATCTATAATCAGTATTTTTATTATTAAAAAGTTAGCTAAGAATAAAACTATTATTTAGAATTGACAGTCCTCTTATCCACCATCGGTGTTCCGCATCACGCTCACAATGGATAAAGAACTGGAAGTCGTGTATCATATGTGGTACGTTATGTGTGCCGTATGTGGTATGTGTAATATATTATTTGGTGCATGTGCCATCGTGATTCGTGTGCCACATGCGGCACGCGTTCCATATGTGGTACAGCGAGGAAAGGAGGAAACCTTTAACATGAAACTACCGTGAGATTCAATCATAGTGAAATAAACGGATCACTCACGTTTGTCAGTCGGGTATAGCCCGACATATTTCGGACTAATCCGTAGTCCTTCCTCTGGGAGCACACGCCACACCGGTGGCGTGACGTAACCCGTACGGATTAGTCCGAAACATGTCGGGCTATACTCGACTGACATACGTGAGTCATCCGTTTATTTCACTATGAGGGGAAACCTTTGTTTATTTAGTGGAAGATATTTTAGTTGACGCTCTACTTTGTTTCAGTTACTTTTTGGTGACCAGGGAGGTGAAGGCAAAAAACGTCGGTGTAGCTGTTATTTGTACTTAAGTATAAAATCTTTATTTATATAATATTGTACGGTCAACCAATGTTATCTAATATTTATCAAAATATGAAAAGTTGACTGTGAAATGTAACAGTTTTGAAGATATTTCATTATTAACTGTGATGAAAATGTTTTATCTCATGAATATGAAGTCCATTTCGCTTGGATGTTGTCAGAGTATTCATACAATTTGTTTTAAAACAAATCAAGTCAAAATAAAGTCCTAGGCAACGGTATTCGCTTAACATCAGGCGAGGTTTGTTTGCCACCGACGTTGTATTAAAAAAATTACAAACTGAATAATGTCTTTCACATGTACAGTCAACTGTTAGCAGCAGAAGTAGCTAAGCAACTGAAGCGGTCGCAATGATCAGCACAAGCTCTTAAGTCTATAACAATGGAGCCGTGTTTAGATCATTGTGAACGCGTCGTTTGCTTAGCTACTTTTGCTGTAAAGATAATCAGAAGAAGAGTTATTAAAAACATGCGTACTGAGGCGCATCTTGTCATTTCTGTCAACATTCAGAACTAAAGAGGCTAAAGAGGTGTGTAAGGATCGTAGCAAGTGGCAAGCCATAGTTTCTGCCTACCCCCGTGGGAAAGAGGCGTGATTATATGTATGTATGTATGTATTCAGAACTAAGCGGATTTCGTGAGGTAATTAATCAGTGAAATAAATCACGTTGATGCAACGGTTAAATTTAACTTATTCTTAATTATAGGTAATCACAAGCACAATTAATCGCCTATTCTATTTTTTTGACATCCAGAACGGGATGTTGACCGCAATTACTTTCCTGGTTTGATAAGCTACCGCTATTACGACGTAGTTACATGCATCATGATCACGGGTACTGACGAAACGCGGGTAGATGATAGCAGTTTCACTATAATCTGGGAAAATAGGGAGGCAATGAGTGTATGTATGCCTGCTTTTCAAGACTAAAAGTAATTTGTTTAGGCACGCCTTTCTAGGGTTCTGTAGCCAAAATGGCAAAAACAGGACCCTATGCTAAGACTTCGCTGTCCGTCTGTCACCAGGCTGTATCTCATGAAGCGTGATTCAATATTTAAGTGGGCCTCCCATACAACAGACATAATTTTTTTGCCGTTTTTATAGATAATGGTACGGAACGCTTCGTGCGCGAGTCCGACTCGCACTTGGCGGTTTTTTTATTCGATCAAAAAATATTGGCATTCAAAAATAGAATTGTAAATTAGTAACTTAAATTTAACCGTAATCTGATCACATACAGTGATACGTAACTGTAAATGTAAGTATACAATATCACAATATTCACAATCTTTCTAAATCATTATATTGCGGGATTTACACTCGTGCGCCGCTGTATACCTAATGCGTTCGCTCAGATACACAAACAAATACAAATATTTTTCATTGAACACCACAAAACGGTACAAGACTACAAAAAAAAAGCCGGGCAAGGCAGATAGTGCTGTCCTCGGCACTCAAATTACGAGTAGCAGCTCATTTTATTGATGTGAGTTTAAATAAGTATTGCTACGCTAAAGATCTATACCGAAGTATACATCCCATTAAGACTTACTTAAGATACGCGTTTGCCATTTTTCTCGAGTGTGGGCCCCGCAGGAATCTAGGACCTCGGCGAGAGTATTTCAAGAGATTTTTAGAATAACTAGCAAAGTTATTTATTTTTCTTATAATTATGTATGAGTGAAAAAAATAATATTCGAATATGCAAAATGTATTATACCTATTCGTGTTGTTGATGAAGTCGTGTTTTAGCACCATGTGGTTTCTCTCTCTTACGAAGGTAAACATTTGTTTTCCTTTTTTATTATATTTCGCTTGCCAATATAATCAACCAAAGTTATTTAAATTCAAGAATAATTATTAGATCAGCATGGTGCTAAAATGTCATAAATGTACCTAATACTTGTTATTGTACCTAACTTATTTTAGTTGATGTCCACGACTTAGTTTTTAAACTGCAGTTAACGTTAGTTGGTACTGTCCGGTATTAACCAATATTCCTAGTTGCATCTCTTTTACTTGTTAAGTACATACATAAATAACAAAGATGCCAAGACCAAAACTCGAACACCAAACACTATCAACATATTCCTCATCTATCTGATCTATTCAGACTAAACACTTCATAATAATTTTTCGTCGACATCAATTGTTTAATAGGGGCTGTGCTATTTTTTTCAAATGAAATGTAATTTTATGTGGTTAAATGTTAATGTATAGATAACTATGTTATAGAATATTTTTGTGGACATTCCTCTAATCACAATTATCTTGTTGGAATAAAGTGTGGTAAGGTGATATTGTGGTGTTTGTATAATTTCTATACCCTTGTAATAATTAGTTTGTAATTGTTTAAATTAGACTCTCAGTCCTCATTTATATTTGGGTAATTTATATAATTTTTCGCCCAATACAATTTAATATTGTTATTTTATTTTTATCCGTAAAATTTCCTATTTAAATTTAAAAATAGGTCAACAAAGATACCCATTTTAATACGCATGGAATACAAATCTAAAGGACTTATTTTATACCGACTTATAAAAGCGCCATTAAGACCGCGGTGTAACGAACGCCCTAACCAGAATCCACCTTTTCGAGCTACATAATATTTATCTACCTCAAGAGAAGGCCGTTATTACATATAAGAAAAGCCATTAACTATTAGAAAAGAATAATTCAACGCACCAAGTTCCTGCTGTCATCACAAGACATTGACGGAGCCCTGCCTGACAGTGAAATTGCAAAGTCAAAACAGAATGCTTATTTTTCAGAATTTCAGTTTGTATTTTATAATCAGGTATTAGTGTTATTTTGTTATTAGTATACATGCCTTCTGCGCCCGCCCACAGCCAACCTGCAAGACAAACCCCCACGTCTACAGTATCATTAGAGGAATACATTCAGTGCCCACATTGTGCTTTCCCGAAACTCCTCAAAGGTCGTCGAGGTCTCCATATTCATATAGGAAAATGCCACAAGATCTTAAATAGTCAACCGGTAACCGAATCACATTACTCATCTCACTCCACATCTCCACCTGCCAATCCAACTCACATTTCTCTTTCGGCCACCTTAAGCTCTCTGAAAAATTCTATGCCAGTCATAAAACGCATACCTCGAGGTGCAAGATACACCGTTGCATCCAGCTTAACCAAAACAATCAGCCTCTGCATCACCGAAAATTCATTCACAAGCTGGGAAAAGCTACTTACATTCGCCTACAATATCCTAAATGTTGATAAAAAAAAAGATTCAAAACGTTCACTCACTTCCCAAATCAAAACAAATTGTTCCCGACCATATGACACTAACCACCAAAATTTCAATTCAACGCCCCATCAGAAAACCCGCAACATTTTGAAGACTGTGGAATCTAAAATCAACGATGGAAACCTCAAGGGCGCGGCACGAATCATTTTCTCTAGTGATACTACGGCACCTAACACTCTTGACACCCTCGCAGCCCTCAAGTCGAAGCATCCACCAGCTCCCTCCACATCCCACCTCCCAGACCCGCCTAATGCTGCCCTACCTTGCCTTGAAGCTTCAGACGATGCCGTCCTGGCCGCCATTATGTCCTTCTACAATGGCTCTGCTGGCGGACTCGATGGCCTAACACCACAACACCTTAAAGATCTAGTGAATTGCGCACCCTCTGGCATACATTCCAACCTTCTGGCCAGCATAACCAAACTTGTAAATCTCATGCTGAGAGGAGAAGTAAACCCGGAGGTAATTTCCACACTTTATGGCGCTAATCTTTGTGCACTAGCCAAAAAAGATGGCAGCGTTCGTCCCATAGCAATTGGCACTACTTTTAGACGTCTGGCCTCCAAAATTTGCTGTAAGCATATTCTTCCCTGTTTAGAGTCGAAATTCCAACCTATTCAGTTAGGGTTTGGCAGTAAGGGGGGCTGTGAAGCAGCCGTTCATGCTTGCCGAACCTTCTTACAAAAGTCAGAAAACAAAATCATATTCAAATTAGATGTCAAAAACGCTTTCAATTCTTTAAATCGAAGCTCCTTGTTGTCAGAAGTTCAAAGCTCCGTCCCTGATATTTACCCATATATTTGGCAATGTTATAGTTCACCCTCAAATTTATTATTTCAAAACAACACAATATTATCATCTGTCGGCTGTCAACAAGGTGACCCCCTAGGGCCGGCTATCTTCAGTCTTGCTATCCAACCGATCATCTCCGAGCTTAAATCCAAATTTAATGTATGGTACCTGGACGACGGCACCTTAGGTGGTGAAGCAAACACTATCCTTGATGATTTGGCATCTATTAGAACAAAATTTGAAACTATTGGTCTCGAACTTAACTTCAGCAAATGTGAATTGTACATAGATGCCGATACGAACTGCAGATCAGAAATTATCAATCAATTTGAAACACTTAGTCCTGGCATCAAAATTCTATCCAAAAACACGCTACACCTCCTAGGTGCCCCAGTCTACGATGAAGCTATACCAGGCTTCATCGACCAAAACATTAGTCGTTTTAACGAATTTTCGGACCGTCTTCTTCAAATCCATTCCCACATGGCCATATTCATCCTCCGGTTTTGTCTTTTCGTCCCTAAATTTACCTACGCTATGCGATGCAGTCCCTTTTGGAAACATCAAAATTATTGTGAGGTAGTAGATCAAATGATTCTACTACAACTACAAAAAATTTTAAACATCAAAATAGATAGCAGGATGTTCCTTCAAGCAACACTACCCATCAGGCACGGCGGCCTCGGTGTACGCCAGATTTCTAGCGTTGCTCTGCCAGCGTTTTTGTCTTCGGTACATAGTACGTTACCTCTCATCGGTAAAATTCTAAATCCACCACCTAGTGGTTTAGAGGTATCGTGCTTGTCCGAAGCCAAAGACGCCTGGAAGATAGCCTGCCCTGGAACAGACCTTCCTTTTAGCAAAGAGTGCCAAAAATTATGGGACGAACCGATTTGTCTCCGGGTTTGTACTCACCTCCTCGATACTAGCCACACCAATACAGAAAAGGCCCGCTTATTGGCAGTGTCTGAAAAAGAGTCTGGGTACTGGCTTCAGGCGTACCCATCGGTCAACTATGGGAATTTGATGGACAACAACAGTTACAGGTTGGCTGTGGGCTTAAGGCTTGGCGCGACTATTGTTGAACCCCATCGTTGCCATTGTGGCATTAACGTGGATCGACTGGGTCACCACGGCCTAGCTTGTTCCAAAAGTGCCGGCCGTTTATCTCGCCACGCCTGCCTCAACGATACAATTCGTCGGGCTCTTGCCAGTATAAACGTGCCTTCATCACTGGAGCCTATTGGGCTGGCGCGTGATGATGGCAAGAGACCCGACGGCATGACGCTCGTGCCGTGGTATATGGGACGGCCGCTCATATGGGATGCCACATGTGTGGACACGCTAGCGCCTTCCCACCTTGTCAAGACGTCATTAAGGGCGGGCGCGGCAGCTGAAACGGCCGAAACAGCAAAGCGTCGCAAGTACGCAAACTTAGCTGATAGCTGCATATTTGCTGCGTTTGCTGTGGAAACTTTAGGGCCGTGGGGACCGGAAGCAAAAAAGCTTTTTAACTTGCTTAAAAGTAAACTTGCGCGATCCACAGGCGACCATAGGGCTGGCTCTTTCCTCGGGCATCGTATCGGCATCGCCATACAAAGAGGAAACGCAGCTAGCCTTATGGGCACCCTGCCCAGTGACAACGATCTGGGCGATATTTGTACATATAGATATTTAGATTTAGAATAATTAAGTTTAAGTTTTTTTTTTTTTTTTTACTGTTTTCAATGCTGTGTTATGATAATGTTTTTTTATTTATTGATTATTTTCGTTTTTGTTTTTATTTTTGTTTTGTTGTCATTGTATGTTGACTTATTATGTTCTGCTGTTTTTGTTTATTTATATTTGCCCTCCTACTGACATTACAATTTGATGAGAACTGTGTTGCGTGTCAGCCGTGTCCCATATGTGGAACACTGGACTTGGGGAAGTGTTTTGTCTCATTTATAGTTTGTGGGACTATTAAGGTGTTCTTTTTTTTCCATCTAGATACCTCTAAGTTTTAGCTATCAAAAATAAAAAAACAATATTTTGTTATGACAAAATATTTTATTCTAGTTAGTACCTATATAATTATACAACAGGCATGGCATTGATCTTATTCCATATCCATGCTATAACTTTCAAGGAACGACAAATAATATTCCACTTTCTTCATGCACTTTTTAACTTTACTTCCATCTATCTTTGGCAAGTGTCTGTTTCCGTGCTCCGGAAATTTCTTGGAGAACAATTTATCTTTACTTTTCTTGTTGTCACTGGATTGCTTTGTTCTTGACAGTGACTTGGCATCATGTAGTATTTTGTGGACGTCTGAAAGTGCCGCTTTGCAGTAATAGAGATTATTCTCTTTGCTAGGTCCTTGTAATATCAAGTAGGTGTCATGTTTCATGACATCGAGACTTGGTTTGTCTGTTTCAATGAGTTCACTCTGAAACAAGTTAAAAACAAGCATTATACAGATGATCTATAAATTACCTTGGCAACACTTATTTTGATGACTGTAAGCCAATATGAGAGCTACTCAATGACCAACCCGTAATGTGCAAGAAAAAGTTGAAGAAAAGATGCTACAAGCACTTTCAAGCTTTTAGCTCTTTATTTTTAATGTCACATTAAATACAAAAATAAATCTATGGTAATTGATATTATGTACATAAATGTATGTAGTCTGCATTGGATCGGATAATAAATGTAGCAGGTAAAAGTGTTAAGCCGGTATTTGCTCACCTGTAAACATTTTTGTGCCACAGACTCCACTGCTATTTCGAAGTCCTCAAAATTGGTGTTGGCGTCAAGATTGGTGCATACATTCAAAAAGTATGCCACCCATTCCGGAGGCTCGATGTCTCCATTGAAGTACCTCATCACAAATGCATAGGAAGCTAAGACATTGGTGATATTGAATCTTATGGCTGGCGAAGGTTGCACTGTCTAAAAGAAAAATAATCATTAAAAAAAAAATCATATCCTAACCAACTTAGAAAAGTGGAAAAACTATAAGGTTTCATCAAGGCTGTAACTTCCCTGTTAAACATAGATATATAAAACATTAAAGTTAGGCCATGCACCTGTTCAGTGCTGACAAAATGCATCCCTCACTCACTACTGTCTGACTGAAATAATATCATACATCAAGGAATACTAATACTAAGTCACCAAATCACCTATAATTTTATTGTTTGTCCATGTGTGGTGAAGCGGTGGCGTATCTGACTAGTTTTGTATATCAATGCTATTAAATAATTAAAAATCCCTTATCCTTACTGTCAAAGAATCCATTGCAGGCACTTTCTTCAAACTCGGACACTGCTTCAACATCTCTACTTCCTCTTTACTAACTTCTACCACTTTCTTTTCTTTCTTCCTATACATCCACCAGGGCTCCCACTGTGGCATTATAGCCCCGACATCTCCCCGACTCAATAGAGCCTCAAATTCATTCCGTTCATCTTCAGTTAAAGCTTCCCATAACGCATCGGGGTCATTTAAGTTTAAATCTTTAATCCTCTCATGTAGGTCTGTACCTTCTTCATCATCCGAGTCTATATTTTCAAGCAATTCTTCCACTTCTTCCGTGTCTATGTCTTGCTCATGCATACGCTTTAGTATCTCGATCATTTTGCGCTTCGATTCATCATCTGCATGATTGGAAGTCAATTCGTCTGTCACACATTCTCTGTAGAAACTTTCTGAGCATTCTTGGTGTTTTTCGGATCTGTAGCAGTCGAGAGAGCAGTAGTAGACTTCGCAGCGAGGACAGCAGTATTTACTTGGTTTATCGTCGCATCTGTAGTGATAAGAGACAAATATCAGCCACGAAACAAAGACGACGTGTTCTTATATTTTTTATCAGTACTCACAAGCTGCATATATTTGAGTCTTTGCCATTTGACGATTGTTCGGACATCTTAGGGTATAATATCTTATAGGATTGTGGGATTCGTAAAAAGCCGGTAAATAAACGCAACGAAATCAAAAGTGAAAGAACGCGCCCGCATTCAGCTGCACCGCACCTATCTGTCAACATGTCAATGTCAAATTAGTTTACTTTTAATTTATTCATCAGGGATAGGCAAAGGAAAATAAATCCGTACAGCCATGTCGTTTTTTGTTGTTCTTCTTTTATTAAAGTTCCGTCACAGTCGTCAGCCTTGCCTTGGTCTGTTAGACTAGTCTAGCGTCCTATAGACTGCTTAGGCCTGATGCTTTATGTGATAAGATAAGAATTAAAAGTGAAAATGCATATTCTCTGTATTCCGTATTCACCGTAGTTTGCCGTAAAGTACACTATCGCTTTACGGAAGGAATGAGCAGCACTGCAGTTGACAGGACGTGACTAGGACAGACGGGTACTCTGACTGTGACGGGACTTTAATTACACAAAAACAACAGACACATGGCTGTATGGAGTTATTTTTCTTTTGCCTATCCCTCATGAATTACAAAAAAAATCGGCCGAACTGTCAATTTGTACATAGTCTCTCTAATCCGTGCTGCCAAGAGGAATTTGGCGGGAAACCGATGAGAGTGGATCGTGTCGTTAATTGAATTTTAGTGTCTGTGCTTAATGTTGTCTGGTGGATAATAAAGATAGTGTATTATACAACAAATTGACGTGAAAGTGCCCAGCAAATAAAGAATTCAAGTGAAAACGCGTATTCCCTCTGTCTGTTTGTGATGGTAAATATCCGCCGGCTGCTGCTCGCCGTAGCTCGCCATAAAGTACACTATCGCTTTACGGAAGGCATGAGCAGTTGACAGGACGTGACTAGGACAGACTGACACAACTCTGACGATGACAGGACTTTAATATACAGAAATTTACAAAACACATCAGACGTGGCTGTATGGATTCAGTTCCTTTGCCTATCCCTTATGGGATGAATTAAATAAAAAAATTAAATAAAGAAAAAGTGGCGGTGGCGGCACGAAATTACCGAAAACGATTGCAAACAAAAACTTTCAAACTGAATTTTGCTGTTAAAATAATAATGCAATTTGTAAAATGGCAGAGCCAGAACTCGTGGAAGATTTCTTCGGCGTTTATTTGCTATACAACATAAACCCTAAATACAAAGGTCGCACTTACATCGGCTACACAAGAGATCCAAATAGAAGGTTAATGCAGCATAATAGAGGGACGTGGGCCGGGGGCGCTCATAGGACTAGCAATAAGGGACCTTGGTAAGTGTGATCACAGTATCTTTCGAAGGATAATGTTTATTAGAGCAATATTACCAGATGTATCGGGAGTCTGTAGGACTGATTCACACCGACCTGATTTAGGTTAGACACATGATAGACACTGCAATTCAGGATACTGTAAGATTTTTAAAGTATAAAAAAAAACCATTTACGTTTCTAGCGTGACAGTTTTATTGGTTCAATAAATGTCCGTCATTTTGGCTGTTTGGTCAAAATTTATTTTATTCAACCATTTGCAAGTTAATGTTACTTATTGTTTATGACTTAATTGTTTTAGGAGAATGGTGTTAATTGTACATGGATTTCCTAACAACATTTCTGCTCTAAGAGTAAGTATAATCATCAACTTAATAATACTGCAACTAAAAGTAGTTCATTTTGTATACATGATAATAAAAAATAAGTAAATGATGATGTCAAACTTCTTTTTTTATAGTTTGAATGGGCCTGGCAGAACCCCACTAAAACAACAAGACTGCAGCACCTATACTTGAAGCGGATACCAAGGAAAGAAACAGAATTCCGTTTTCAACTCCGGGTGATGAGTGAGATGTTACGAGTCGGGCCTTGGTGTCGCCTTCCACTGCTGATCAGATGGTTAGAAAAAGATTTCTTTGAAGAATTCCCAGTAAGTTATAAGAAATTATCAGAAATTTCTGCCAGAAATACCACTATCAATCACATTCATTTTGGTTGGGTGTTACCAAAATTATACGTAAAGTGGCGTTGATTTTTTTATTTCTCGCCCACCCCATAATGTGGGGTATTGTTGAATAGGTCTTTCAAAAATATTAGGGGTGCTCAAAGGTCATTTTTCGATAAAGTTAGTCGTTTGCGAAATATTTAGCTTTGAAGTGCTCATTTTTGTTGGACTCCAGTATCCCCCCCTGTACCAGAGAAACTGTTATATTTGGAAATGTGAAAAAAATCAGAGCAGTATATCGCGCAGCGTATAGCAATCAGCGCTCCCGAGAAGTTACTGGAAATTTGCGAGGGATATGCCGATTCACATGGCCTCAGGTATAACGCCAAGAAAAGTGAGTTGCTCGTTTTCAAGGCAGGTAACAAAAAACCCAAGGCCGTTCCTCCGGTTAAGTTGTGTGGGTCTGTCTTAAGAGTAGTCTCCAAATTTAAGTACTTGGGGCACTGGGTTACTGAGGACCTTTCTGATGACCTAGATGTGGAATGGGAACGTAGGGCGTTGGCAGTGAGGAGCAACATGTTGGCCCGTAGGTTTGCACGGTGCACAAGACATGTCAAAATAACTCTTTATAAGGCATATTGCCAAACTTTTTATACGTGCAGCCTGTGGACCGGGTGTACTCATAGAGCTCTCAACGCACTACGTGTCCAGTACAACAATGGGTTGAGGATGTTGCTGGGGCTGCCCCGCTATTGTAGTGCGTCAGGCATGTGTGCAGAGGCACGCATAGACAGCTTTCAGGCTATATTGCGCAAACGAGTCGCCTCCCTCATGCAGCGTGTGCGGGGCAGCCCGAACAGCCTCCTCAGGACCATTCTAGACCGAGTGGACTGCCCTATTGTACGGCATTGGAACACTGTACATAAAGGTTCGAGACCTGTGTTATTTAATAATGGATAGTTCCAATATGATAGAATCTCACGGTGGTTTTATATTAAAAATTGTAGGTACAATATATTATAATAGACATAATCATAATAGACATTTTAATTAGATTGGTGTTATTGAATGTTTAATGTTATGGAATTATTTAAATTTACTAACATAGTTATGTAGGGTAGAATTACTAACCATCTATGGACATGTGTTCGCAATAAATGATTTATTATTATATTATTATTATTATATAGTGAATTTAAAAAGAAAACTATCAGAGATAAGCAGGCTTCACAGGTTTGGGAGTAATAGTTAATTATGTGTGTCTATGCCAGTAACTGACATAAATTGACCCCACACTGCATGCAGTTTGCTTTGGAGTATGGCTCTGCTAACACTGGTTTCGAATAAGTGTGATGAAAATACCTTTAGATTAGGTATCTATGCCAGGGCTTTTTCGTAATGGCTTAGTAACCCTATCCTGGGCGTGTCCGACACGCTCTTGCCCGGTTTTTATAAGCCCAACGGCATTTCTGTTAATAAGAATGTATCGAGAAGGGATTAATTAGTATTGTCATTCGTATAGGCCGCGCGATGGATTAAGAGCGCTCGGCGAAACTGGTGGGGGCAATTTGGCGCATCTGTACAATTGCGCACAAAATTGTTAAGTTCTGAGTGTATTTCTTTGAAATATGTTTTTCTTATTTCGCATTTTTTTGTACCTTTAATCATTTTTCTGGCTTGCTATGTTCAAACTTTATATTTGGGCATTTTTTTTCACTAACTACGACATCATAACGTACTTACTAATAGTACAGGAAAACAATCCGTGCGCAACAGTACTCAAAAGACACGTGACGCGTGAACGAAGCGAGGGAGGGGAAGAACGACTTGATCTACCAATAACGTGTCGGCGCCAGCGCGCACCCTCCCTTCACCCCTCTGCGCAACAAAATAGACCTAAGAATTGACTTCTGCGCATCCCCCTTCCACTTTTGACAAGCGATCTTAATTCGCCGCGCGACCTTATACAACACGTCACGATACGCTGCGTGCTCGGAGATGACTATGCCAAACTAAATTTAAGAGTAGTTTTAGCTGCCTCAATTTTAGGCACGCTCAAGGGTTCTGGTTTGTTCTGTATTCTGAATTCGAGGGGCCCTAATGAAAGAAAACAGTTTCGCTTATTCGGGGGCCCTGCGTTCGTGCCGCGCGTGCCCTTATGGTTAAGATGGAACTGATTTAATGAATCAGGCGTTACTTTGCGGAGGTCCATATTTATGAACTAAAAACAATTACTTTGCTCATCCGCGACAAATGAAAAATACACTCAAGAGCAAAAAAATCCGGCCAAGTGCGAGTCGGACTCGCGCACGAGGGTTCCGTAGAAAGATTTTAACGCTTTTCCCCAGTGTTTTAAGAAGTCCAGTGTAAGCAGAGCCCTGCTCCTAAGCAAAATGTACGCAGTGTGGGGTCAACTTATATTGGTCCTCGTAATCTAGAGACAGACATAAAAAAAATAGATTTTGAGACTTTTCTGAGTGGTTGTACTATAAGAGCTACCTTCATACCAAATTTCAAGTTTCTAGGACAACTAGAAGTACCCTTTAGGTTTTCAAAAAACGGCAATTTGTATGGAAACGTCTTTTTTAATGACTGTATCTTTTGATTGCGTTGACTTAGATGCTTGATTGAAAAGGGTCTTGACAGACAGACAGACAGACGGACGGACGGATGGACGGACGGACGGACGGACGGACGGACAGACAGACAGACAGACGGACAACAAAGTGATCCTATAAGGGTTCCGTGTTTTCCTTTTGAGGTACGGAACCCTAAAAAACGGGTCACTTTGTATGGAATTGTTTATACAAAGTGACCCGTTTTTATTGCTCTTGAGTATAGTTAATCTGTGCGGCAAATGCATGTTTTCATGGGCGTTAGCGTTTAGTTTAGTGGTGGTGTTGCATGAAAACATGCATTTGCCGCACAGATTAACTATTTTTCACTTGTCGTGGGTGAGCAAAGTAATTGTTTTTAGTTCATAAGGTGGAACTGGCTCTTAGGCTTATTTTTGAATGGCGCCAATTTCAAAGTCGTGTCCATCTCGGCGCCGACGGCCTCCTCATCCATTACAACGCTATTCATCTGTCAGTCACCATGCAACATACAATGACAATGCAAAGAAAAACTCGTTAAGCAGCTGGACTTGAACCAGCAACCTCGGTAATCCGTACCACGCTCCACCAATTAAGCTATACTTAACGTTGGTGTACCTAACGAATTTTTCAATGCCTTGTGTCATATTTTATTTGGAAGATCTCTCCTCAGCGCCATCTATGAGTAGCTTAAAATAAAAACAAAAATAATCAATAAATCGATTATTTTCATTTTTTAGTCACCATGCAGACAAGTGATGCAGCTGGATAATCGTTCATTAAACTTTCTTCTTACGCTTAAGAAATAAGATAACAAATCATTTGTAACACTTATTAGTTTTTTAACCGACTTCAAAAAAGGAGGAGGTTCTACGTTCCACTGTATGTATTATTTTTTATTTTTTTTATTTTTTTTATGTATGTTCATCGATTACTCCGTCAATTGTAGACCGATTTTTATTTTATTTTTTTATTTGAAAGGGTATACTCCTGAGGTGGTCCCATTGTCACCAAGTCATGATCTGATGATGGGATCCCAGAGAAATCGAGGGCAACCCTCAAATTTTACAGGCACGTACTATGTGTTTCATATATTTTCTAAGGTTATTCAAGTATTTGCGTCTGGTAGTCATCATCTCATGATGATGAGCTGATGATGGAAGGTACAACTCCTTAGCGGTTAGGAGTTGGAGGATAATTCTGAAAATGTTAAATCAACGTAAAATTGCGAAATAAAAATCTTTTAACAAAAAAGTAAAACCGCCTTCAAAAAAAAAAACCTTAGAAAAAAAACGTAAAATGATCCTCTAAAATAATGATAAATAAATAAAATAAAATAAAATGCGCTTATTTCGGACAACAGAAACTAAAGCCTAAAGTTTTATGGCCTAGCACTAAGCAGCAGATATATGAAGTCGGTGCTTCATTCAAAGAATATTCCGCTCGCACCGCACCGACTTCATATTTCTGCTGCTTATTGCTAGGCCATAAAACTTTAGGCTTTAGTTTCTGTTGTCCGAAATAAACGCATTTTATTTTATTTTATTTATTTATCATTATTTTAGAGGATTATTTAACGTTTTTTTTCTAAGGTTTTTTTTATGGATGCCTTTTATTATCCACAACAACGAAATGGAAAAGGTGTGTGTTTGGGGTGAAAGGTGGTTTGTTTGTTTGCGAGTGTGAATCTCCCATTTATCTTATAAAGGGGTTGACCAATTCAGATACGGTTTTCCGAGTTTGTGATTTAATGTAAATGGTTCTTAAATAGATATGGCGTTAAGTCGCCAGGCGGCGCTGCATTTAAATTTTTTTGCCTATGCGAATGTTCCGATTATATCTAAAGGTTATTGGAGTTTGACACAAAAAAAAGCTTCTCGATGTTGAAGTTATTATTTTGGTTATTGGCTTCTACTTATATCATTGAACTAGCTTATGCCCCGCGGCTTTGCCCCCGTGGAATATTTCAAAATGGGCTAGTTCCCTATCCCGTGGGAATTTTGAAAAATCCCTTCTTAGTGCACCTCTAGGATACTCAAATTTCAAATCTCTAGATTCAGTGATTTAGGCTGTGCGTTGTCTGTCAGCCACTTAGTCAGTCGCGGTACTGTTTTATAGGTACCTAAAGATTAATGGAATAAGACATAGATGAGTGTACCGCTATCTCACGGTTAGTTACTTTTCTGTTTCTGATCAAGTACCTCTATGCACCAACCCATGTAGAACAACAACAAATCATCATACTGCTCTTAAGCTGAGCGCTATATTTGTTGCAGCTTACTGACGTGCGATAGGGCACCGCTGACGTTTAATATTTATTTTTTTTGAAAGAGAGGAAAACGAGCAAGCGGGTCACCTGATGGTAAGCTATCACCGCCACCCATGAGAACCAGCCCAAGAGAGTCACTGTCCGTTACCGGCGTTTACAGAGGAAGAAGGATAGAGAAAAGGGGAGGGAGGAAATAATATATCACTTTATAGCCCTGAACAGTTGCCTTACGTTACAGTGTCATTTTTGACACAAGAAAAAGTCTCGATCGCGTTCGCGGTTACGGCTCAATTACTATGGGCAAATCTCATAGTATTTGACACGTTAACGCAAACCGCGATCTAGACTTATTTTGTTGGTCGTTGATTAAACTAGGCACTCTGTTGTACGTGTCTTGAGTGAACAAATAGGGGATAGCTCGTCACATCCTCGTCGCGGGTGGGATTACTGCCTTATGTAGGTGGTCTTGACAACTTGTTTGTTTATTTACAGCCTGAAAGAGAACCCCCGAGCCACATGAAAATATGCCACGGACCCGTGAAAAGCAGGAACTTGAAAAAAGGCAACACGAATGCTCCACAATCCTACACAGAGTGCTTAATATGTTCCAATTACATCACAAGCCCCGAATCCAAGCTGACATGTTTGAATCCAAACTGTGACCTGATTTCCCATATAACATGTATAGCTAAGATTTTTCTAGAACCATCTGAATTTGTCCCTTTAGAAGGGCTTTGTCCGTTTTGTGGGACCAAACTGAAATGGGGTGATTTGATAAGGAAAATGAAGGGGTGTGCTGAGACGCCTGGTGGTGATGTGTTGAGTCAGGGTGATGAAAATTGCAGTGATGATGATGATGTTTTATCCCAGGATCGAGGATTTGTTGATAATAATTCTGTGTGGTTGCAGGAATGTGATGAGTTATGACAGAAAATATATTTTTTGAAGTTTTTTTTTTGTTTCATTGCATTTTTGAGAAAAGTATTAAGTTTACCTACATACCTACCTCGGCGTGAAAATGGAGCCTCTTATCTCTGTCCTATCCTCCTGCGATCCAGTCCTTTCTAGAGTACAATATGTCAAAAGTTAAGGTGAACTTTTCATTAAAGACATGAAGTTTCAAATTTCACACTGTCGTAATTTGCCGTGGGACGTAGGAGGCTATATCTACTTAGCCGACAATCCCTAGAATACACAGCTTGAACAAGTAATAAACAATTTAACCGCAGACGAATGACAATACTAACAAAAAGCTAACTGGTAAAACCACAAAAAAAAACTACAATCATTCATTACTTTTAAATCAAGGTCAGTAGCTCATGCGCCCCATTACCGATGTCAGTCGAGACAAATATGCGTATGCGCATGCATTTTACTTTCATTTGTACTTAGGTAGTTAAGTGGTACTTCAGCTTAAACAATTACCAATTTAATATTGCTTTCGCTGTCTATACTTAAGTTGTTTATGTACCTACCTAAATATGAACTCCCTTTTAATAGGTAGGTAGAGCTACTACTGTATAATACAAAGAAAATGTAACAAATTAAGTTGGTCTTTAAAAATATTTTATTTACAGCTACCAGGTACATTGGGTAAACAAATGCGCATTTTTTTTTCATTTACACAAAACCGGCGTTTTTTTTTTTGCTTATACAGGGTTCGCTTAATGAAAACCGTCACTAGTTCAGCCAGGGGTTGAGTAAGTCTGAGTGAGCAACCCTGTGAAGTTTTTTTAATATAAAAAAAAAAAAACATTATCCCATATAAATTGTCAACCAGCAGAGGCAATTGATGTATGGGAGAAAGTTTTTAATTTAAGTAAAAACCTTACAGGGGTGTATTGATTTAAACTTTCGCGATTTTCACCCATTATCATGATACTCGGGACTCTTCAGTCCCTTTGAGACCATGGACGCAATGTCGCGTCCGAAACGTCGAGGTATTTAAATTTAAATGCCTGTTTATTTCTTACAGGGTTGTTAATTTAGACACTCAACGCCTTGCTGTAGTCTTGACGGTTCATTGAAACGAACCCGTATCATAATAATCATTAAAACTATTTAACAATAAATATTAAAAATAAATTATAAATGCGTTTTCTGATTTGGTATTAAATGTTACTAGCTACATAATTAACTACTTATTAACTCTAAACACTATTAATAATCGTCATCACCACCGAAAATCCCACCGTCATCGTCGTCGTCGCCACCAAAGAAGTAATCGTCATCGTCATCAGCTCCTGGCGGCACTAAAGCTCCATTGAACACATCACCGATCTGTTCTTCGAAACCCATCACTTTGGCCATGCCGTACACTACTCTCATCACCAGCAACCTCGTAAATTGCACTGGCGTCGTCTCCTTCCTTTGCAAAGTCAACTGTTTCTCCGTCGGATAGTCTCTAATCTTTTCCCGCTTCTTCATTTCGCACAACGAAAACGCCAAACAGAGCGTGAATAACATTAAAAAATGGCGCCTCATTTTGACACTTGAAGTTTTCCCGCCGAAACAAACGTCAGATTGGGGCGCGTTCGCGAGTTATTTTTTATCGGGTATTTTATTGGCGCTGCTTTTCGACTCGCTGACCGTGTTGCTTGGCGGAAAGTGAAGACGACGGCGTCTCAGTTGCCGACTAACGGAATGTCGGGCCGCGAGCGAATGAAGACTCGCGTGCCGCGGCGACTCCATTGTGTGTCATGCCAATATGTATGGCTAACTGTCGTCAAAACGTGCGATCGCAAAAAGAAACTCTGTCTGTACAGTTATCTGTGTACACGGACAGGTAAACGATTGGTCACTTTGCTTTTGCTCGCTCCGAAACCGTCGGCAAACATTGTTAACGTCCGAAGATGATGCGTGACAATATTTGCACTTGTGCGACTGTAAATAACCTTAGACCTGCAATATCTTTCTCTCAAATTAAAAGTGTTGCTTATGTAGGTACCAAGTAATGATACAACACGGAAAACACGCGAGGAAAAAACGTGTTGACTTTGAATTATGTTAAGTATATATCTACAAACAATAAATTATATGTTATGACCACTTTACACTCCGTACAATGTACGTTGACAGTAAAATGCTTTTCACAGTTAAATTGCACATGTCATGTCAAATGATCGTATTTAAGTTGTGGCATACTCGAACATTTTTACGCGTTATTTGCTCTTTGACTAGTTAATTAAAGAACACAAATTAATAAACTTCGTCCAATTAAGTAAAGTAGCATACTATAAACCGAGCGACTAAGTATTTACACGTGCAAGATTATAGTTACCTACTATATTAAACCATAGATTGAAATTGATAGGCTTAGGGTAAGTACCTAACTTAGGAAGAAGCCTAATGTCTAGCAGCTGTGGACGATGTGGTGATGATGGCAAAACTTAGGCGAGAGCTTTGCGGGTTCTTACCACCATCTTACCCGCTAATCCTGTCGCTAGCAGCAGTGCTTTTGCACTGTTGTGTTCCGGTGTGGAGAGTAAGACAGCCGGTGTAATTACGGGCACAAGAGGCATTTCATCTTAGCTCTCTAGGTTGGCAACGCATCTGCAAACCCTTTGGGGTTGTGGATGTCTACGGGCAGTAGTGATCACTCACCATCAGGTGACCCACTTGCTCGTTTGCCTTCCTCGTCGTATAAAAAAAAAACTTCTTTCTTCTTCATACACACGTGTCAAATTCTGGCGCCTCTATTTAGAATTCACCAAATGCGTGTTTGGATCGCCTGACATCATTTTGAAATAACTCATTTTCCTAATCATCTAACACTTTCACACACTTCCCACATAAGCATAACCATTGTACCTAGTTATGCATGTTATGAATTAATGCGATTCTCACACTGACACGAATGCCGCGCGTAAACAAAAGACATAGATTATTATTACATCAAGCGCACACCGCGCCGCGCCGGCAGCGTGGCAACGAGTATATACCTAAGTAGCAAAAATTAAAGGAGGGTGCCAGTATTTTTACCGATTTCAAACAAAAAAGGAGGAGGTTCTACATTTCACTGTACCTATGAATTTGTTTGACATAAAGAGCGCTTATATTTAAGGGCAACAATTTTCCGTGAGATTTAAAAAATATTTTTTTATCAGTTTTCTACATTTTACCTACCTAGTTCAACAGACAGTAGGGTGAAATTTAAATGATGATACTAATTTTATTATTAACAGTATTTTTAACAATATTAGACCATGTTTTACATTTCCGTTCATGTTTTAACGTTTTCAATTTTTGTATTGGCGCTACGATTGCTGCTAGGAAGGCGTTGCTCACAGAGCAACCAATTTGAACAAAAGGGAATGGCGAAATGACACTCTTTTTTCACGATTTTCTCAGTTAGGTAAGTAAGTATTTAATGACGATGTTGCCAATAACTTCACTGTCTTCTCATACACCCACTTATCAACGCTTTACAAAAAATCTGAAGACGCATTTTTAACACTTGCAACTTTCGTTAGTCATTGGTGCGTGGCGTTCCTTAACGCTGCGCGTGGACATCCGTTTTTAAGGCGGATTAAGAAGTGTATACAGTGACAAAATGTTACTATAAAACCTGCGTGGTAAATATTTTAGCAAGTTTAGTGGTTGAGCTAGAGAAGTTTTTTAGATCACACCACATATCACGCACATTCATTGCCTTTGCTGAATGACAATTACTAAACTATCTTTTTGCATTATTTATTTTTACGGTCATCCCGTTCGAAATTATTAAAAAAAAAAACTGGTTTTTCTGTAAGTATATTTAGGTATAAATTTGAAATTTGTGGAAAATGACAATATTAGTTAAGTTTTAAAATGAAACGGATCACTCACGTATGTTAGTAGAGTTTAGCCCGACATGTTTCGGACTAATTCGTAGTTCGCCTTCTTCTGGAAGCGCACGACTCAGTGGCAGCGAGACGCACACTCAATCACTCTATCATAGCGCTCTGTGGCACGCCTTTAAAAAAATATTTTTCTAAGTTGCAAGTATTACTTACGTTGCGAGGCCGTGAAGCGATCGTGTCGGAAATAAGTACTTGATGAAGTGCCGCCAATGAATGCAACTCACAATTTTTATTACTAGGTAGGTACTGTACTGTAAATTAGGGGTTAAATGAAATATTAATCATGAAACTACCGTGATATTCAAATAAACGGTGAAATAAAAGGGTCACTCACGTATGTCAGTCGAGTACGAGTTAAGCCCGACATGTTTCGGACTAATCCTTCCTCTCGAAGCACACGCTTCGGCGTAGCGTGTGCTCCCAGAGGAAGGACTACGGATTAGTCCGAAACATGTAATAATACGTGATACGTGTAATACGTGAGGTGATCCGTTTATTTCGCCATAACTAATTATTCCCACAACGGATATTTTAATCTTTGGGTAGGTAAGTAAAAGTACCTACCTGAGTAGGTGCTTTTTTAAATAAGTACATAAAATTTTCGAACAGAAACGTTGCGTTGAACAGTGTGACGCATCCTTAATCAAGAAAAAGCGAAAATTGGACAAAAAGTGACATTGGCACTTTACTCTAATTGGACATCATGTTTCCCTCACGTGCGTAGAGATACATCAGAGGGTCGAGCACGACTTTACGAATGCTGCGTAACGTTACGGTTATCGTATCGAGATCGAGAAACCTCATACTAAATTTTAGTTTCAAATGCGCTCACGGGCGGGCGCTGTTCCAAACGTCATACAAACTCGACAACGTTTGCTATTCGATTTTACGTGACGCAGCATTCGTAAAGTCGTGCTCGACCCTCAGATGTCGATACTTTGTGTAAATGCGGATTTTACTTTTGTATGACTTTAATGATATCTTGTAGGTACTTGGATATAGTTATTTAAGATAGAGAGTCGGAGGTCGAAGTTTTCACCGCACGCTAAGACGAAAATGAGCTGTGATGGACTCCACATTGATAATAAAATTCAACTCTTACTAATGCTCATTAAACGCTTAAACAACCGTAAATAAAAATAATCGTTAGAATACCTGATACCCCTGGGCAGTGGCGTAGCTGGCATGAATGACACCCAGTTTTTTTTTAAGGCAAACGAACAAGTGGGTCACCTGATGGTTAGTATGATCACGGCTGCCCATATAGTGCGTTGCCATCCTAGTGCGGATATTGTCATCCCGAAAAGAAATCAAGACTGTAAAAAAAAAGTTACTTACGATTTATGTTTTTATTTTATTATTGGTACAGTTATGCAATCCGCCACAGTGTTACGACTTTTTATACGTGGCTAAGCTAATGTCCACGGTGGGGTGTCACCCCTAAGCTAGCGCCCCTAGCAATGCCACAGCCCCTGGGTGATCACTGGCGTCAATAAAAAAACTTCGAAATAACACTCTACAAAGCATTCAAATGTCTAATTAACGAGTTAATCGATTCCTCACAAGGTTTTGTGCCTGGATTTCTAATTGATGCAATCGCTCCACTTTTCGATTCCGAATTAGTATCAATAGTTACTTACTTACAATATTGCATCCGGTAGAGAAAGTGCTTTATGTGGGGCGCAGCCTGGTTTCGATTTACTTTTTCGGAATTAAAATGGGTCCTGTTGTACAACATTATTCATTTGTAATTTTTATTATATCTGGCCACTGCTGGGCAAAGGTCCTCATGTCCTGATGGATGGAAATCTTAGAATTGCTTATTTTTTTCTGATGATAGGAATAACCTTCCTTAGTACCTGATAAAAGTTCGAGATTTTTCTTTTGCTTCGTTGATTGTTGAAAAATTAAAACATCTTCCTCTGTCACGTTCTGGACCTAGGACGGCTGATTTTGCGTTTTCCTTGGTCCATCGCATATTTCAGAAAAACATCTGTGGTAAAAAATAAGACATCTGACAGCTGTCTTCACAGACATAACCTACGGAAGATTTTGGCGGGAAACCGATGAGAGTGGATCGTATCGTTAATTGAATCTTAGTTTCTGTGCTTAATGTTGTTTGGTGGATAATAAAGATAGTGTGTTATACAACAAATTAACGTGACAGTGCCCAGCAAATGAAGAATTCAAGTGAAAACGCGTATTCCCTCTGTTTGTGACCCCCAAATATCCGCCGGCTGCTGTTCGCCGTAGCTCACCGTAAAGTATACTATCGCTTTACGGAAGGCATGAGCAGCTGACAGGACGTGACTAGGACAGACTGACACAACTCTGACGATGACAGGACTTTAATATACAGAAATTTACAAAACACATCAGACGTGGCTGTATGGACTCAGTTCCTTTGCCTATCCCTTATGGGATGAATTAAAAAAAAAAAGACAACCTACATAACTTTGTTTGTTTTCGCTGCCTACGCGTTCACTGCTTTTTCCGATTTAATTAATTTACGAACTGCTTTTGCCCCCGGACATTGATAATAGCTTGCATGACGAACGACGAGTTTCGCTTTTCGTTTTTTGCTTTTTTGCTTTTGTTAGCCGAGATGACGACCATTACAACCCAAACTGGACACATTGATCCGTTTTGCTGGCGTATAGATTTTAAACAAAATCATTCACCATGACCACGAACATCAACGGTATTGAGATCCTAAGACATGTTAATAATACCCACCAACGTATTCCAAAAGTGATAATAAAACCTCGGCTGAGATTATTTACTGTAAGAGAAGAGCTGAAAGAAAATTGGTATCAATTGGCTGGCCAAAACTATCCAAAACGCCGAATTTATTGCTGTAAAACGTAAGTTTACAGTGTTTTATTCATTAAACGGAATTACAAATTACAACTCTGTTCATGTGTCATAACAATAACACTGATGTCAATGTCTTTGTTTACCACAGACGTTTTTCTGTAATATGCGATGGACCAAGGAAAACGCGAAATCAGCCGTCCTAGGCCCAGAACGTGACCGAGGAAGATGTTTTTATTTTTCAAAAATCAACGGCGCAAAGGAAAAATCTCAAACTTTTATGAGGTACTAAGGAAGGTTATTCCTATCATCAGAAGAGAAATTAAGCAATTCTGAGATTTTCATCCATCCCCAATTCCTCCTGGTCTTGAGGAGTCTGACGCTAGTCGGTTTTAAGGAACACGTCTATCAGGGTCTAGTACACCTGTGCCCTCAGCGTAATCAAAAAGCACAAAATACGTCTCGATCGCGTTTGCGTTAAAGTGTCAAATAGTATGAGAATCGTTTAACGTGAACGCGATCGAGACGTATTTCTTGGCCTGAACGCCTAGTGTAATCGCCGACCAGGCCAAGAAATACGCCTCAATCGCGTTCGCGTTTAACAATTCTCATACTATTTGACACTTTAACGCAAACGCGATCGAGACGTATTTCTTGGCCTGGTCGGCTAGTACACTAGGCGCTCTAATCAACGACCAAAAAAACGTCTCGATCGCGTTTGCGTTGACATCTGTCTTACTATGGCCAAATTGACAGCGCCACTATAGTAGCACGTATCGACAACAAACAATTCACATACAATTTGACACGTTAACGCAAACGTGTTCGAGACGTATTTTTTGGCCGACGATTAACCTAGGCGCTTAGTCTAATCGACGTCTCAAAAATACGTTTCGAACACGTTTGCGTAGTGTCAAATGCTACGAGAATGGTTTTTTGTCGATACGTGCCGGCAGAGGCGCTGCTAATTTGCCCACATTAATTCAGACGTTAACGCATACGCGATCTAGTCTAGACGTTCTCTTGTGTCAAAAAAAATTACAGTCGTGCTAGCCCTACAAAGCCTGTAGCGACTTTGTTTGTCGCGCGAGATTATATTACCCTTCCTGCGTAATGTAACTCGGCGCGCCATTTTGTCGCTTGTCGCGCTGTGCGTCCCTTTCATAGTGACGGAATCAGCGAAGAACGCACTGAGCGACAAGCGACAAAATGGCACGCGTGCTAGCCCCCCTGCACATGTAGCACGCGCGCCATTTTGTCGCTTGTCGCGCTGTGCGTCCCTTTCATAGTGACGGAATCAGCGAAGGACGCACTGAGCGACAAGCGACAAAATAGCACGCGTGCTAGCCCCCCTGTTGCATTCTGAGTGGCAGAAAAGGACGGGCAGTGTTCTCGCGTGAGATAGAAGTCGCACTGTGGGTTGTGCTAGACCTACTGGGTGGATACAGACAATGTACCTAAGTACATCGATTTAATGCTCGACGCTGTGCCAATAGTTGACACCTTCAATCTTAATACGTAGCAATAAAGGTGACAAGCAGGATGTCAATTATTAGATTAACGTGTCGAACATTAGGACGTTTTATATTAAAATGCCAATCACGAATGATGTTCAAATATTTTTGCAGAGATCTAGGTACCTACACTTATAACTGTCCCTCACCGCCACTCAAATATTGACTGGTAGAGATGGTATTTTGTTGGAAACAAGTTTAGTGCTTTCAACTAAGTATATCTAAACAACAATATATGAATCTATAAAGAACGCTAAAAGTGTTTCTGTGAATTACTGGCAATTCTTGTTTTTATATGCTGATTTAATTGTTTTATGCGAGCAAACCTGTTTGACAGGAATGTTTACAAGTGTAGACCCATTTACACGTTGCGATGAACCAATCTACTAGACGTATTACTTTACTACGGGTTTTTTTTATCATACCGCCAACACGAGATTACACCGACCGTCACGTCACTTTTAGGTAGGTATTGGTATCTTTTGAAGGGTACACGGAAAGAACATGTCTAGTCACTTTTTAGGGTTCCGCACCTCAAAAGGAAAAACGGAACCCTTATAGGGTCACATTGTTGTCCGTCTGTCTGTCTGTCTGTCAAGACCCTTTTTCTCTAAAACGCTTGGAGGTAGCATGCTGAAATTAATATCAAATACTCAATCCTGCGGTCCCTTGAAGCTGTGAAAAAATCAACCTTCTACGTCAATGCAATCAAAAGATACAATCATTAAAAAGGCTGTTTCCATACAAATTGCCGTACCCCGAAAACCTAAAGAGTACTTCCAGTTGTCCTAGAAACTTGAAATTTGGTATGAAGGTAGCTCTTATAGCACAACCACTCAGAAAATTCTTGTAAGGAACCCTCGTGCGCGAGTCCGACTCGCATTTGTCCGGTTTCTTATATGAAGCTTGTGGCCTTTACCTTAACTTAAAAAAGTCGTCCCGTAATCGTGTCGTGTCGTATAAAGTCGTCGCTCGTCGTAAACAGACGAGCTCTCGGCCTTCGGTCGGCGTCGCCGCAGATCACCCCAAGATGATCCAGGCTCTGCTGGCTTTAGTGCTGCTGCGCGTGAGTTGACTTATTATTATAAATCATTATAATTTAATAATTTATAGATAAACTAAAAACAATTGCTTTGCTTTGCTTGTACTACTGTTCACCCGCGACGAGCAAAGTAATTGTTATTAGGTAGTTCATAATTATGGAATTCTGCAACGTAACGCCTGATTCCATAAATTAATTATAGATTTTAAATTGTTTTGGGAGGTGTCTATCCCCACAGGTGTTACAAGTTCTTTGTTATAAACTCAAGTGTTAGTGGGAGATCTTTTGTTTTGATTAGATAGATGCTTCTTGAACCAAAAATAATTAATTTGCCTCACTCGCAAGTCTCGCACCACACAATGATAAATAGCTACGTCTATGCGATAAATAAATGTGTTGCCATCCTTAAGTCCATCTCTATCATCCTCAAGATAAGTGTTGATTTGTGTAGCAGTGGAGGATGTTCAATGGAAACGTAGCACAGCGTTGCATAGCTATTTTTGAGGTGTGGTCAAATGAATTGTTTTTAGTTGGAGAATGTAAACATAAAACAGAAACGTGACTGATTGACTGATCTAACAACGCACAGCCCAAACCCCTGGACCTAGAAAACTGAAATTTGGCATAGATGTTCCTTTTGTAATGCACGCCCGGGATAAGACGGGATTTTCCGAAATTCCCACGGGATAGAGAGTTCTGCCACGGAAGCGAAGCCGCGTGCGAAAGCTAGTAATGAATATGGACCTCCGCAAAATAACGGAAGATTCAATCAATTATTTAGATGCTTCTTTTTCCTCCCACGCCGCTAGAACCCTTTTATGAGTCTTGGCCACCTCAACGAGGGTCCTCCACGTCACTGTCTCTGGCCTTCCTACTCCGAAAGTGTTACTTTGCCCGTGCCTCTTAATCTTCGTCAACGCAATTCCACAGTTTCTTGGGTCTTCCCTGTGGAGCAGCTTAGGGACGTCCACACTCCCCAATGAGAAACCTATGACTAGATCTGTGGGTCTTCTTGAGGGTTCTTTCGTGGGTACACTTGGTCATGATTTTGACAGCTCTGGCTCTGGCTTCATCCATTATTTCCACGTGGCTCGCCCATCTAAGCCTAGATGGAACTTGCGAGTCTGACGATCGTTTCCTTATTAAATCAAGGTTTCCAGTTCGTGATTCACCCTCGCACGATTCGTCAGTGTGATCAGATGCAAACAGTTTTTTATGTCTTTGTTGTTTGGAAATGATTAATAATAGTATGTTCGCGATTATAATACCTTTGCGTCTCTAATAAAAGGCTTTTACAATACAATCATACCACAGAGACGAAATCCCCTGCTCGAAGCTTACTTTGTAGAGTAGTATCTAGTATTGTTTCTGACTTCGTCTGCATAGAGTTCGGTTATCACTTTCCCGCGGGAACTCCACAATTTTCCGGGATAAAAAGTAATATTTGTGTTTTAATATAGGGTATTTTAAGCTATCTCCTTTCTAAATTTACATACAACAACACACAACATACCTACACACTTACTCAGAAAACTTTCGCATTTATAAAAAATTCAGGAGAAGATGAGAACAGTCGCAGACAGCCAGACATACGAAAGACATTTTGTCCCTGCTGAAACCGAGACGCTTCTCTCACTTCGTTTACTAGTAGGATTGTCTTTATGTATTGAAGACCAGATAGCCTAGTGGTTAGAGGCTCTGACTATGAAGCTTGAGGTCCCCCGGGTGCGTTCCCCGGTCGGGGCGGATGTTTGTATGATGAATACGAATGTTTGGTCTTGGGTCTTGGATGTTTAACATGTACCTATATGTATAAGTATGTATTTCTCTACATAAGTGTGTTTATCCGTAGTATATTACCCATAGGTACAGGCTTTGCCTAGTTTGGGAGTAGGTCAATTGGTGTCTATTGTCCCATGATATTTATTTATTTATATTTATGTTACAGGCAGCTTCAGCGGTCCTAGCACCGTTGAAGGAGCTGAACGATGGTAACAAGATGCCAATGCTTGCGCTGGGAACACACAATATGGTGAGCTACCTAATTTAAATAGCTTAAGAAGTACCTACCTTGTGTTAGACCTTAATATTGATCGCGATTACCTTGTAGGTTTGATGAGCTCCCAATATTTCAGTCAGTTTGCCCGTGATCATGATGCATAATTATGTAACTGCGTCGAAATATCGGGAGCTCATCAAACCTGTAAGGTAATCGCGGTCAATATCCCGTTCTCATTATGTCTAATGTACTTAATTAACTGCGAATCATTTATAGTAGTATACGCAACTGTTACGTAATTTATGTATGTACCTAATACATTGTGTTACATTTACTTATAATGTCTACGCATATTTCAGACTGGCGACTCAGCTTACAAAGCAGCAGTATCGGCCATCGAGGCTGGTTACCGGCATATTGACACAGCTATTCTTTACGACAACGAACCGAATATAGGCGAGGCGATCGCTGAAGTCATCAAGAGGGGACTCGTGAAGAGAGAAGACCTTTTTATCACCACCAAGGTACAGTATACTTATAATATTTATTTGCGTGCTCTGTGGGGTCAGTGACTCATACAAAGTGTCATTGCACCCATTGTGTGAGTATTTGGTAGGTATTGTACAATTTTGAGTTCCACCGTTGAAGGTGAGACTGTTAGTGAATACGAGGCTGACAATTCCTTTTCACGTTGAGGTATGGACAGCGCTTTTCTCAAACATGCAGTGAAATAAAACGAAAACTTCAAGATCAATGTTGTATTCGTTAGGCAAACGGTGGACATGACACGCAGATATTTTAATTACTTACCTATTAATTCGACCGTTGATTCGAAGAATATCGTAACTCAAAATAACATATTTCGTGACTTTTGTATCACAAGTTAATTAATTGAAACCCTATCGAACTGTATTTTTACTTTTTCAAAATTTTGACAAATAAAAAAGATACGCAGTATGAAAACACAGTAAGTTCGCGACTTACAAACATTTTGAGTACCGTACAAACCAAAAAGGCGAAATATTACTGTGGGAATAATGTCGGATCATGAGTTACCATCTTCGTCCATCGAAGTTTTTGCAACTGTTCTATCAGTAACTGTCGATACAACTTTACTTGTCAGTAAAACCTCGCGCTGTTGGAGCTACGAGTAGCCACGAAAATAGGATTACTTTATTACCCATTTATATTGATAATTTTGTGCATTGGGCTTTATAGAATATTCGCTCTAGCATCATCAATTATTGTTCACATAAACTTTTTTTTTTTAATTTTTGCAATGCAACTTTGGTTATGATGTTGTATTACTGAAAACAACAGTATTTTGACAAAATAATACTAAGGAGTACAGTGTAATTATAGATTACAATAATGCTATGGAATGGTATAACAGTTTCTGCAGTTACGATAATACTCGATAAACAAATTGTTGACATTTGTGGTCGTAACTCTTTCTAAAATCGAAATAAAGCATTTTTTAAATAAAATAACAATATTCTCTTATAAAACGAAAAATTCTAAGACATATGCCACATAAATATTCAATTATGTTTAACTAAGAAACCGTAATATTAAGACTCAAAGTATTTAAAATCGTTTTTGCGCTCTCCTGGAAACCAGCATTTTGTAGTTACGATTTTTTTGGAATAAACGGTCGAATTGACGTTTTAAGTCTGAGCCTTCACCTTCAATAAAACAAGAGAACCTTTCGTTTCCTGTTTTCAATTTAAATAGACAAGAAAACAATTGATCTAACATTTAGAATGTCAAGCTAAAAATTCGTGCTCAACAGCACATATTGTCGTGGCCGAGTAGTAAGCTCGCAATCCAGGACCAATAACACTAAGCTCCTGGGTTCGAGCCCAAATTCTCGGCTGTACAATGTTTTGTAGTTTTTTTTTTATAGTCACTCAAACAATTTGATATGGATGTTTTTTTAAACTGTTCCTTCTTATTATACTTTTTTAACCAAGTTTAACAAGAAACTGTAATACTATTTTGTGTTTTACAGCTCTGGAATGACAAACATTCTCATGAAGATGTCGTCCCGGCTTTAAGAGAGGCTTTGGGAAGACTGAAGCTCAATTATGTAGACCTCTACCTAATTCACTTCCCTGTCGGTGAGAAGGTAAGTTCGTAAGACTACGCAGTCGTACAGTCGAGGAAATTAATTCCGGACCCACCATAGTAAACGTCATAACGATTTTCCTTGTCAAGCTAAGCGATGTCGCTATGACGTTTACTGTGAAAAGGTTCCATGGTGCTTCAGGAATTAATTTCCTCGACCCTACAAGATGTTTTCATTTTAGGGGGTTATTTTTTTGCAAACGAAACGTTAGCAAGATGATTATTATAAGAATCTATTTTTAGGATAAGGTAAACTGCAGTTCAAAATAACACATATTATTATAAGATGCGCTTATACTTGCAATTAAATTGCCAGTTCCAGACCATATCTCTTTAATATTATTATGATGTCACGACCACATCAAGCAATTTACTATGATAGTCTATTTACTGCAATATTGCTCCATAAATAGATAATATACATCGCCATATCGTATTGTGGATTAATATAATCGATGAATGGAAAAATATGGAGCAACGGTTTTATATGATTCGCGGTTAATTACAATACATTATTCAACACGGGATATTGACTGCGATTACCTTAATGGGTTTACATAGTTACCTACATGCATCATCATGATCACTGGTAGACTGACGAAACGCGGGGGTGAATTCTAATGCAGGGGGGGGGGGGGGGGTCCTATCGAGAGCCCATCCAAACCAGGTGGGCTAGCACGCGCGCCATTTTGTCGCTTGTCGCTCAGTGCGTCCTTCGCTGATTCCGTCACTATGAAAGGAACGCACTGCGCGACAAGCGACAAAATGCTACCATGTGCTGGTAATTAAGAGTCAATAATTATCCCGAGTCGAATATGTCTAAATGTAATATGGAGCAATTAAAAGCAATACCGCCGCATTTTTTTCCAGATTGCTCCACATTCCTCCAATAATTGCTCCAGATTGATCCATTATTGTTTAGTGTCAATTATTGCTTTGCCCGTACCTTACCTACTCGTAAAATGATTTTGCAGGAAAATGACAAGTTAGCAGACATAGACTACTTGGAGACGTGGAAAGGCATGGAGGATGCCAAGAAGCTGAACCTCACGAAGTCCATTGGTGTCTCGAACTTCAACAGCGAACAGGTCAGCAGGATCATTTCCAACAGCGACATCAAGCCAGCTGTCAATCAGATTGAGGTAAATTATTGCTATGATATCAAGTCCATTTGACCATTCTGGGTGAATCTCATGTACTCCAGTTTTTCGTATGGGGTGTGGGTCGGGTTACCTCCTGTGCCTAAGAGCTGCGGTTCCCTTCTGGATCCGTCCAGGGGAAAGGCAGTGCTCGGGCCGGTGCACCCTGGGCATCGGTCAATGTTTTCTTGGCCAAGAATTTATGGAACATCATTGGCCGATGGCTAAAAACTTGACAAGGGGACGAGGATTTATTCAGTTTGGCCTATCAGACATCTTTTTTAATGTATTTTTTTTATATTACATTACTCTTTCAAATGATTGTTTATATGTGTTAAAATTATTATATTTACTGACATTGGCACGAGGCCTAGAGGCCGCCATTATGAAGGAAGAAGAAGTTTTTCGTTTTCATGTTTTGAATAAATATATTGCATTTTAATATGTATTGCTGATCTCAATTCCCAATATGTCTGTTCTTTTAGGTAAACCCAACCCTCACGCAAGAGGTTCTAGTTGCGTATTGCCAGAAGCAGGACATAGTGGTCATGGCACACAGCCCCTTCGGTTTCATGGTGTACAGGGAGACGTTGGACTCGCCGCCACCGAAGGCCGACGATCCAGTACTTGCGAAGATTGCTAAGAAATATGGCAAGACGACTTTCCAAGTCGCCCTACGGTATCTGGTTAGTATCTGTACAAAGTATTTTATGGGAACCCAGCGTGTAGCATTTTTGTATACAAGGTTGAATAAGTCCACGGACCAACCACCCTCTGGACATCTGAATACTGCATCTGTTATACCTAATTTACTTGGAAAGTCATTACGAATAAAGCCGCGGTGAGCGGGCCGGGGGAATGCGTCGTGATTGGTTCATAGCTTGTCATCTCGCTTGTCATCTGGTCGAAAGTGAGCCGCGATTCGAGGCTAGAGATTTATAGGTGCAAATAAGCATATGCGTTGCGGAAACGCTCCCTGAATAAGTCTAAGTGAGCACTTCTGTAAAGTTTTTTACTAAAAAAAAAACATGATTCCGTACATTATTGTCAGCAAAGGCAATGAGTGTATATGAGAACGTTTTTCAGCCCCTCATTATTTTTTTAATATTTTTCACAGGTCGACCGTGGCACAGCCCCGGTACCCAAATCAGCAAACAAGCAGCGCCAGGCGGAAAACATAGACATTTATGACTTCAAACTGACAGACGAAGAGATCGCTACTATTAGTAAATTCAACAAAAATGTCAGAGTCATCGATGGGATATTTTGGTTTGATCATCCATATTACCCATTTGATAAGGACTAGGCAGTCAATACAAAAGTTCAATTTTTATATGAAACTAACCGTTAAACAAAACTTATATAGGTACGTGAGTGATCCGCTTATTTCACTATGCTCACGTCCACAATTTAGTCATAATAACTATCTCAGTGTATTTAGATTAAGTAGATACGATTATTAAGAAGCTAAAAAAAGCATGGCGATTTTAAATCGATCTAATTTTTCTTGTGTAATTTCTTACTCTAGCATAGCATAGCATAGCAACTTTGCAGTTGTCGCCGTGTAAAAAGAGGGCTGGCAAACTTAGTAGGGATAAGGATCCGAGGCTTTCTTTGTACATTTTATTATTGTAACAATATCGCATCGAGTGAAAAAAACTGCAATAACTATTTGTAATGTTTAATTAATGATACTTATATCAAGAATAAAATGAAAAATTACGTAATTATCTTTTTAAGATAACGTCACGGTATCTAAAAAATCACAATAAATAAAAAGAAACTCATATTTTAAAAACTGAGTTTGATTCATTTTTGAATTATAAAAAAAATACAAAAGAACCGCTTTAATTATACATCACCCTACCAAATTAACACAGTAGGTATGTCATTTACTTAATGATATAAAGTAAATATAAAGTAAACCTAGGATATAAAGTGTATCTAATTACCCAATTAAATATATTCATTAGACTAAGAATCCAGTTAAATTGAGTAGCATCTGTTCATTAAGACATCTGTTAAGCTGCTCTACAACTAAACATAATGCTAATGCTAAGCTAAGGACTTCCTTAGCTATGTCACTTAGCACATTTATGTATGGTGAAAAAGTAACCTAACCAACAAAGCAAATAGACATGTCGTAACTAGGAGTCTGATTTTAGAGGGCCGCTTTTGACAGCTCGTAGGCGTTTATCCATTTCATCGACGCATCGATATTTTTTTACCTCATACTAACACCATCAAGCGATATTTCGTTTTGTACTCTAGAAACGTAAAGAAATATTAATGGTAAAGGAACAAGATAGAAAGAAAGATTTCCCCTTTTGCATTTGTACTTAACGTTTAGTCAGATTCAGAACTTGTTACTCAAAACCAGAGATATCACAATCAGTCGATAGCTAGCTGGCGGAAGGACCCGTCGATACCAAACAGCTCATCGTAGTTGGTCGGCCGGCCAGGTCGGAGCGCTTCGTTGGCTTTCACGGACTCCTGGGCCTTGAACCAGTCTCCATACTCCTCGAGCTTCTGCCGCCATTGTTCTGCGAAGAAAATCTATTGTAAGCCCTCAGAATACAGAATAAACTAGAAGCCGCGTGCAGTCATAACCTCACGCCGCGCAGTGTGTAATTTTTTTATTAATTTCGCTGCCCGTTTTCACTTAAAATATAATCATATTCTGTTTTTTATAAGCTCAACGGCATTTCTGCATGTAAGATCGACACGAAAAGGGATTAATTAGTATTGTCATTCGTAAAGTCAGCAGCAGAAGTAGCTAAGCAACCGAAGCGGACACAACGGCTTTATTATTTTAGACATAAGAGCTTGTGTAGATCATTGTCTCCGCTTCAGTTGTTTAGCTACTTCTGCTGCTGACTGTACAACACGTCACGATACCTATGCTGCTTGCACGGAGATGACTACGCGAAACTAATCTTTGACAAATCTCACGCTTTTGTTCGCGCAGTATTCTTAATCCATTATTTTTACTGGCTTATAATATTATTACAATTTTAACATCGAACTCACCTTGTAGAACATCCATGCTTGAACAATCCCCTCCATATTCTACTGGTAACATCTCTCGGGGCACGTACTTGTATAACTCCTTCACGTCTTTATGGATGAAGATCTGCCGAGGAAAAAAAGTTCTAAAGACAGAACATAAATTCAATCACGCGATCTTTAGCAGGTCGTTGCTCCATTTTAAGTATTGGGCGTGGCGACTGAGGCATTTTGTAGGTAGGCCTCCAACAAGATGGACTAAGCGCGCTGACACAAAAATACCAACCAAATACCTAATAAGATTTTGTAATAGTTTTTTCCCCTCACTACCTCGGAAAGCCGTCTTTTACCCTTTAATACAAGCTGGTAAAATCGCATTTTATCCACTAGTGGGGAAAGTAATTTGACCTTGGAAAGGAGCGTGTTCAAATAGCTTTAGACAGATAACAAAACGTAAAACGCTCATAATAATGGTTCGTTCGATATTAATTATCATTAAATAAATGATAAACGGTTTGAGAATTTAATAAAAAATACCAAATTTAGCTTTATTTAATGGTCCTTAAAATTCTATGAGGAACATTTGTTTTTTATAATGATGTTGAATATAATTTGAATGAACGCACAAGTTGAGTCGATGCAATTTCAAAACGCATTGTCATAAATGTCAACATTGTCAACAAAAAAATTGTCACCGACTCCGAGTCACGTAAAAATACACAACTTCGAGAGTTTTCTGTTATAATATCGTAAAAAAAGTGATTCCAGTGATGAATATTTATTTTGATGAGCTGTTTTTTTTTTGTTTGTTTTTTTTCTCGCTACAGTGAGGTGAAAAGTTTTGTGTTATACACGGGTGCAAATGTATTTTACTTCTCGTGTGTTGAAACACTCGCTTCGCTAGTGGTTCAACTATAGAATCCTTTCGCTTGCTTGTGTTTCAATTCCACACTCGCGGGTAAAATACAACTTTGCACCCTTGTATAACAAATAACTAGTCTTACTCTTTTCCTGATCTTCTCCTTAAGGAAAGGTTTGACGAAGTTGACGAACCGCTCGACGATCGGTGAAGTGTTGATGATGTGCACCTCCTTCAATTTCACGGGGAAGGCTTCCTGAAACGTCAAGGAAGCTGATTGAAATTGAGCTGCTTCGAAGAATTTTGATTGGTTCGTTGATCCTAATGACGAATTTTTTTATACAATAAGGAAGGAAAACGACCAAGTGGGTCACCTGATGGTAAAGTGATCACCACTGCCCATAGGCGCCAGCAATCCCGCTCAAACCCTTAAACTTAGAAAGCTGAAATTTGGCATACAGTGCCCTAAGCACGACTTGTCGAATCCTGCGTTACGTTACGGTTATCGTATCGAGATCGAGAAATCTCATACTAAATTTTAGTTCCAAATACGCTCACGGGCGGGCGCTATTCCAAACGTCATATAAACTCGTTATAGTTTACTATTCGATTTTACGTGACGCAGGATTCGACAAGTCGTGCTTAGGGCACAGGTTCCTTTATGGTGCGATTTTTCGAAATTGCGAAATTTGGTTTTGCGAGGTCAATTTTGTAGTTATTTCATCCTCGTCAACTCCTCAATCAGCACGTAAAAGAAAATAGCCAAGAAATTACCTGAACACATATCATAAACTTCTTGATGACGCTCGGAGACAGTCTAGCCAGTAAGCTGGGTCCCAGCACAGCTGCATCCAGCACATATATGTCACCACTGACGCCGATCTTCTCCTCCGTTAGGCGGACGTCTCCGATCATGAGGGCTAGCTTCAGTGTGTCCGTGATCTGCTGGGAATCCAAGCTGGGGTGGACACCTGGAATGGAGATGGAAATCAATGAGAATATTACTGTCAGGCTTGATTAAAGCTCGGTTTCATTGATCGATAACTCGGTCGATATACAGCATGCGGTGACTCCCCGTAGGCGGTAGTGAAACTCATAAAGTCGATTACTTGGTCGATGAGTTTTGGAAATCTCGCTCGAATCTATTGATCGATGAAAACAATTCCCCAAATGCGGGCTCTATAGCATCATCACCATCACCACCGGCCTTTTTTACGAGCTACTGCTGCGCACAGGGCTCCTCTCAGAATGAGAGGGCTTTGGCTATAGTTGCCATGCGGGCCCAGTGCGGATTGGGAACTCCACACACACCATTTGAAATGCTTCGCAGGAGTATGCAGGTTTCCTCATGCCATGCAGGCGGGCTCTATCGACCAATAAAACTGAGCCTTTAGCTTCGTTACTGGTTCGCTGTTTTCCGTTTTTTGGTTTGTTGTTGTTTGTTTGTTGTTTGATGTTCGTTGAATTGCTTGGAAGGGATGTACGGGTTTCCTGTCCATGTTTCCTTCAGCGAAAAGCTCATCATAAATTACAAATGTAATTTCCGCACATAGTATGTATATTACCCACTCAATTGCTTTTGGTAACTAGAGCTACCTGTCAACGCTCATAAATTCAAATTCAAATAATTTATTTTACATAAATTAGACGTTAAAATTTTTTGGTGATTCTTGCCATATTTAAGGTGTACAATATTTTGAAATATGTCACTACAATGCATAATCAAATTAAAAACAACCAAATTAAAATAAACTAGAATAAAGTTAATGATCAATACTACAATACAAATTTAAATCAGGGTTTTATAATACAAAAATGAAAAAGGTGCAATAATTTAGTAATCATAACGCAAATTTCAATGTCAGAGGATAATAAATAGCAACAAAATACATCAAATTTAACGAGCAAAATCATATGTCACAAACAATATTAGAGTTTCCCTTTATTATTAAGGAAGTCAAGGGTAGAGTAAAACATTTTACCCAATAACCATTCACTCAGGGTTTTCTTAAATTTTGCGTTGTCGAGTGTCTTGAACGCATCAGGGATATTATTATATATTTTTACTGACATACCATAAATACTTTTCCTATAGAAGCTAGACTGTGAACGATAGATACGTATCAGCTTTTTATCGTTTCGTAAATTGAGATTATACTTTTCTACTCTTTCAAAGAGACCCAGATTTTTCTTCCTTATTTTGTTATAAATAGAGTTCAACTCAAAATTCAAAGCAAGTGAGTGGCTACACGTATACATTCTGAATCTGAAAAGACTCAGGTGTGCGCTGAGGCTCGAACCCACGTCACTCAGCTTGAGAGGCCATAGGTCAATCCACTTGGCTACCACGGCTCTTAATGATACTTAGAGAATAGTATGATGATCATCTTACCTCGGACCAAAGTGACTCTTCTGCCGTTTGGCGTCACGCCGGGAAGCGGTGGCCCTTGTCTGTAAACAAATAATTCTCAAAATTACCACAGTTTTGTTCAAGATTTCCTGATTATAAAATCAGTAAACGACACATCTCAAGGAACAGGATGATAGGAATTAAGTAAGTGTTCGGTAACGGTGCCATCCACATTATCGTGGGTTCGATCCGTGGCTCACACCTCAGACTTTTTTGGAGCTTAATTTCGAACTTACGTTTATCACACTTAAGCTTTTTGGTGAAGGGGAACATCTTAAAGGAACCTGTACTCTCCTGGGAAGCAGTGTGTGTGATGTTCCCAGTTCGCATGAGCTCAAGTGGGAACTACAGCAGAAGACCCACAGAACTACTTACATCAGGATGAAAGGAAAGACTTCATCGATTTATATGGGAACCAAGCGTGTAAAATTATGCGTAGGTATTTTTACGTCACGGCTGAAGATGATGCAATGTACAACCCATATCAAATAGACCACGGTCCTCATAACGTTTACCTTGATGTACCTATTTTAATGTTCATAATCATTATGTATTTCTCGTAGTGTTTGATTGTCAATATTTGGTTTACATCTACGCAAGCTGATAAACCTTGACCAAAGGTGAGCTCGGAAATATTAAAGGCACTAATGTTCTGTCCATCGTCGTTGTTAAGATGCCCTTCTAAAATGGAATTAAAGTTTGGCACGTCAAAGTCATTGGTGTGAAAAGGTTAATAAATATGGTTATACACATCGCCATTTTGCTCTTTAGTTTCATCGCATTTTTATTTCATCGAAAGCTATTTTCTGTTAAAATCAGGATAATTTTATTGTTTGTTGTATAAGTTAGGTTAAATAGGTTACGTTAGTTTTTAAATTAAAAGGTTAACAAAATAAGTCAGAAAATAGCTTTCGATGAAATGAAAATGCGACAATTTATGACGCTAACGCTAGCAGTGAACTTGCGTTTATACTCAAGAAATGTAACAGAGAAAAATTTAGTTCTTAATCACAAGGTGAACAATGATGATGACAGAAAAAAACTACGACTTTTCATTTCAAAGTTCTCGATAAACTATCATTCGATTACAAGAAAATCACTTTCCAAATTGGCCTATCCATTTGCGATGCCACAGATACACGCGTAGAACTTACATCCCTCTTTTCCCGTTGGTGGGTAAAAAGACACTAACTTAGCTTAATGAATACTTACACTTTATTCATAAACACCTCCTTTAAATCAGGTCGGGTGATGTCCCGATTGTTAAAGAACTCTGGACAAGCTGCTCTCATGGTGAAGTACATATCCAGTTTCCGCTTACATTTCTCCAACGAGAAACTGCTGCCCCGGAGGAAGGTGATGAGGCAGGGGTACTCTGGAATCCAACAGTGTTATCATCTTTACCACCCATCATCAACATAGCTGTAACGGAAGAAGTTCATTGGAAAAATTATACCAAAGAACAGTGACAAAATGCGGTGGGATAAATTAGGATAGTATTCAGTTCAACAAATTGAAATGAAAATCAGTTCACGGACAGCCGTATAATAGATATGTATATTGCAACTTCTTCTTTTTTGGTGCCTGTCTAACTACAGAAGGTAGGTAGTCAGCTCAGCATATTTATCTATGTCCCTGGCAAGGCGAAAGAGCTCGTCGGCATTCGGGATTCCCGTCCATTCCCGTATGTTCCTCAGCCAATATTTTCGTCTACGACCAGGTTTTCCCTTTCCAGCATTATTAGTGGCAAGAGCTTCATATATTGCAACTACGAGGAGACAATTATAAAGCGTTACCTACTTATTCAAGATGCTCTAAAGTCTAAAGGCTGGCTGTTTTTTTGAATGTCAATGATTCTACCTAATTAAATAATTTCACAGATGAACATTTACCTGACATAATTATATACCTAGCAATCAAAGTTATAGCGAGCGTAGACATAATATAATGTTTTGCTTGCTGCATACGCGCAATAAACACCAATATTAATATTCGTATATTTGAGACACCTAAAGCCGAATATAAAACCGTTGAAAGTAGGTATCATAAAAATATCAATAGACTAATCAGTGATAGGTACCTACCTATTAGTTTCTAAATCCGGAACATTTCCTAAGCAAAAAGTTACTGTATGACTATTCTCGTTATTTATTGGTATTGACGCGTTTCACGCAAAAACGGAGGCAAATATTAGAATGGTCTTAAAAATCTATTGATGAAACTCTACGTACATCACGCCAAACAAAGATTATCCTTGTTAATAACCTTGCATGTTTAAATTTGATTGTAATTTGTTGATTAAGGTTCTTACAACATACAGCGTAGTAGGTTTTTGTGACAGAGTAAGTAAGTAGAAAAATTGGCTTGCAGCGTTACGCGTTTTATCGTTCTAGTATCATTCGTTAGCTTGTCTACGTGCGAGCCTAAAGCGCCATCCCAATAATAGAACGCGAATACGCGATTATCGCTAGTTAACGCGCATTTTATCTGTTCGAGTTCTGTGTATTTAAACTATTTAAAAGCGCAAATTCGTACGAGCAAGTCCGCGAGAAGAAAACCAAGATTAAGTACTTATACCAAACTAAACCGAATTACAATCTTGAAATCATACCCAAATCTGTCTATTTAGAAACAGAAGAATAAAAAAAAAATGCATTAACACGTCTTTTATTCCGTCTTATTCATAAACACCTTGAATTCTCCAAAAGAATGCTATTCATTGAGCGTAAACAAACGGTACTATAATTTGACAACCTTTATATTATGACGGGAACTTTATTATAATTCTAACAATCTGTGGTGACAATTGCGTATAAATTCAAAACATTCATCACAATACTTGACAGAAGCCATTAAGTTCCATTAAATATTTCAACACGTTACGCTTAAAGCAGGACGAGCAACGGCAGTAATGATTTTTGTGGTTTAGCAAAACAATGATCGTGTAAATGTTTCTTCAGTCAAGGATAGCTCCACTCTCACGGTCAATTTTAGAGCAATAATTGCCAGTCAACAGTCATTGAATCTATATGGAGCAATGAAATGAGTTGAGAAATGCTGTATCGCAGAAATATCCCTCACGACACCTCATTTATGGAGCAATATCTAATTGTGGTAAATTAGTCTCTGTTATAATTCTCTTCTCTGTTGTTTATGTTTATTTAAACTTTTATGTGTGTTTAGTTAATAAGAAATGTTTTTCGTGATGTACCTAGTGTTTTTTTGCAAGTCGTATGTTGTGAGTTTGAGTTTAAATAATAAAGAAATGTTGTCTGGTAGGTATCGAGCAATATATTAATGCAATGGATAGAAGCGTCAGCTTTACGAAGGAATGTATTTCAAATGCATTTGTGCATGTAAAGTACGAAAACATATAGCAATAGAAATACGGTTTGTTTCCACATTAAACTGTGAAGGCCAAACCTGACTGTTTCACGGCGAAATTATAAGCTCCAACATAGTAAGTACGTAGGTACCTAATCTTTCTTTTCACATGTACCAACCATACACATGTACAACATGTTTCAACCATAATCATTATGACCCTGCGATGATCTTGAAGTGTCTTCACTCATTAATCGTGTGATCTTTTATTTGCGAAAACGCTTTGTCGGTCGGTCTGAACTCGTATCGAATCAGGGTCTACGCCAAGGTAACATACGCGCATATCTGATGGTTTTTAAACGACTCTTGTCCTTGTTATTTCCCCGGCTATCATACTCTCCACACCGGAACATAACAGTGCAAGCAGTGCTGCTTAGCGGCAGGATCAGCGGGCAACACCCTACCACATGAGATTGGCCATCACGAAATAATTAATTTGTTCATTATGCGTATTGGCGTCTTTGTGCCTTATAAAGTCTTTTAAATACAGTTGCTCAAAAAGTGGTATTTTTTGTATCTACGTTTCATGCTGAAAGTTGGATTTTTCAGACTAGTGCTTTTTACTTTTCCAAGACGGTGGCGGCTCCGGGCCGCCTATACCTTCCTCCTCCTCCCCGGCAGGGCAGCCCCCGCCGGCTCACCGCCTTTATAGTTTCATTGTAATTTTCTCGCAAATGTATTAAAAAACATCGTTTGGTACACGTGCGGAAGTGTCATTTTCACTCGTCCTGAGTCTCGGCTCGGGCCTAGACACCCCAGGACTCGTGCATAATGACATACTTTCCACACTTCCATCAAAAAGTACTATTATAGGAGAAGCGATTATGATAATCAGAAATAGGCATTTTCGTGGCAAATTAAAAAACAATTGCTAATGTTATTCTTACTGCTCAATTTTTTTTATCTACACCCATGTCATAAGCCCTCTACAATGCGTTCAGAAACAGGAAGCGCTGTTCCAAACGTCATACAAATTTTCTCGATACGCTCCCCTCGATTACGTTACATAGCATTCGAATACCGATTTTGGGCCTCTGATGGTGACCTTTATACGTCAGAACTTACCCCAGTCATCAGGCAGATGGGGCTGTTTCTTCAGCCAGTCCCTGATGGTCGCCACGTCTCGGTCACAAGTCTCCAGGTCTTCCTTGAGCTCAATTCTGATCTTCCGCCACATCTCGCCAGTCGGCTGCTCCAGGAGTTCTGATTTCAGCTTCATTGTGATCTGGGAAGTGTAAGGATGTTGGGTCACTTGAACGAAAAGATAGCCCAGTGGTTAGAGACCCTGACTATCGTCTTCGGGTTCTGAACCCATCCTAGAGTACAATTATGTGTATAGATAAAGTAATGTATGCAACTCCACATACTAGTAATTAGGCCTTAAAACACTTTTGTGGTCTTATTATTAAACTCATCTTCGCCTCGTTTCATAAAACCACACTTATGTTTTAAAGACACTCAAAATGTAACAGTTGCATAAACTACTATTATCGAAACATGTCAGAAACAGCAGATCATGCTTGCATTGAAGATCTTTGCACGTGTAAATTTTACTATTTAATGTAAGTTTTAATGTAAGCATCGATGAACGAGTACGTACGTGTGTTCTCCTAGTTATGTCTTAGTATACCTATGTGAAGTAATTTACATAAATATGCGAAGAAGGCTTTAGCGTCCTGACTTGGAATGTATAGTAATGGTATATTACTAGTGTGCTTCTTCATGAGGAACTGCTTCAACTTGATATTCCTATACAGATCTCAAAAGAGTTCTCAGATTAATAGTAACATTTTAGCAATAAATTATTAACCATGGCCATGAACATTGCTGGACTCTTAATCACTAGTTATTTGCCGGTATTCAAATTCTCATAATAAATAAATAAATACCATGGGACAAATTGACACCAATTGACCTAGCCCCAAACTAGGCAAAGCCTGTACTATGGGTTCTAGACAACGGATAAACATACTTATATAGATAAATACATACATAAATACATATTAAACATTCAAGACACGAGAACAAACATTTGTATTCATCATACAAACATCTGCCCCTACCGGGATTCGAACCCGGGACCTCAAGCTTCATAGTCAGGGTCTCTAACCACTGGGCTATTCGGTCGTATAATAAGAGTTAATTTTACGTACAAGTAGGTATTAGTAGCTACTTAGTTTAAATTTAATTAGCGAACGAGCCAGCGAGACGTATAGTTAAATTAAGAAAAGCTGTTCCCTGTCAAAATGTCTATGACATTGTCATAAGATTGATTTTTGCCTGGCCCGTGGGAAAGGTTTTTCTACTGTCTATACCTATTTCACGACATCGCAGTGGACGTCTTTCGGCTGACATGATGTAGAGATCTTAAGGATATGAAATTTCGTATCTGGATAGGATACGTATATAGGTACCGGTTTCAGATACGGTTATGTACGGATATGAATTATTTCAGATTGTCCTTGGATTATCCGTTAGTTTTGGATAGCTTCGGTCAAGATATTAGAATTTTAAGGAATTGTAAAATTAAATATAAATAGGTAAGTACTAAACTTATTTGATATTATTAAAAATGATCTAATATATAAAGTCGAAAACCCGGAACGGGATAAAAGAAACGAGACAGAGCGCTCTACAACACCATTTTGACACGTTTCTCCCAAACAACGCATTATTTCTCCGGATTTTTAAAGCAATTCGATTCTTTGATCTTGGGAATCGCGAAAAACTTGAGAAAATATGATATTGGATGTGTAAGTTTTGTATATTAAGCAAAATGAAATCGCAAGTTCGAATTTCGAGCCAAAAGCGAGTGATCTATTATCTATGCCAGTATTGACATTCAGGGATACAGAAAGCCATTCATTATTTTGCATTGCAGTCTACGGAAATTTTAAATTTTATCTATTTAAATTTTTATTGATAACATAAAGCAAAAAATACGTGTCCAATATTTTCCCGATAAGTCTGACGGACTAATTGGAAATATAACTTTTTTACCCAGAAGACATATTCCTGTTGATATAGAGATGCCTTAGGTAAATATATACCGTACCTGCATAATATACTATTACACGCGGGCGGAGCCGCGGGCGCTCTCTAGTTAAAAATAAAAGTTTGAAAAAATATGTTTCGATTAGACTCTGCTTCTATCCGAAATTATTGGAAACATTTTCATCGGCTTCTGTTACTTACGGTTACGGAGCTCCATAATCATCACTGCTTACTGCCATATCCAATGATAAATTATACCTTACTACCGTTTCAGATAGTATAACGTGGCCAGTTATTGAAGGGGCCAGTAATTAACACGTTATACCAAAATGAGTTATTTTATAGGTGAAAATAGAGTTAATTTTTAGTATGAAGGGATCACAGTTATTGAAGGGTGGCTAGTTACTGGCGATATACCTAATGATAATGTGAAACTATAATTGGGATGTCAAATTGTCCATGTAAGTAGCTTAACTCAAAGAGTCGAGTAGCATATCTCATAGTACTAAATGTATCTCATTGGTGACGCTGTGACCTGCGTAGGCCGTGACGTAAGTTCATTAAATATTCCTTAACAGTATCAATTAAATCATTCAACTGGTTGACTATTCGTGCCTCGTCTGAGCTGTCAGCAATGGTCTCTGTACAAGTAATCTTTACTGTACGTCGGGAATCGATTTTTAAATCTCACTGGTGACTAAATTCTCTTGTCATACCCGGGTGGATTTCCAAACTGTAGACCCCTGGTGTAATTTGCGTGGGCGTATTTTTGTATGAAAAAGTGCCACACAAATTACTCTAGAGTAACACCAGGGGTCTCCAATTTGAAAATCCACCCACCCTTCTACTAACATGCAGCTAATTTCCGTTTCTATCGTAGACAAAGCGAGTCAACATAGTAGATTGAGGTTAGCTGTCACTGCCAGTGGACAAGAAGTCGCTCAGTGATTCGTTTACGAGTGGATGAGAGCATTCGTATTTTTGATATCATGGGCATGAGAATTTTAGTCACCGGTGAGATTCAAAAATACGAACTTTTTAGAAATCAGTGAATTTAGTCACCAGATGAGATTCAAACCGTATAATTTGACATAATGTTCATTTGCCCAAAATGCATTTATGAAACCATGAACTATTCAGAATTGTTATAAAACCTTCGCCTTCACTATTTGTGGTTATAAACGCACTCTTTGTCGGTTCTACCGTTCAAATGCTGAATGGAAGAGATTGTAACTTGTATTTACTTATTTCTGTACTTTCTGTACAATAAAGTGTTTACTTACTCACATAAATCAAACCTAACCTAACCTATTGGGCTCTATAAGGTAATAGGTATTTAAAAAGTACTTGAAAGGTTTACGGTTTCAGGAAAAATGGCTTTCGGGCAAATTAATATTATAACGCTCCATTTGATTACGTTCCATTCGAATACTCGTGCTCTAGGCTCAGTGACCTTCAACCAACTACGAACTACGAATGATGATCCACGTATGCGCGGCGTCGGCTATGGGCACCACGTTTGTTGAAGGTCAGGGGACTAACTATCGTACCGTCCCGCTCACTCACCTTTTAAATAACATTAGCGTGAGCGCGACGGCACGACACGAAGTTCGAATTTTGCACTTCGTAGTATAAGGCCACGTGTCGTAAACCTTTGTTGAGGAATTCCGTTTTAGCGGAACATTATTGGTATGTAGAACGAGTTTGTATGTTGTGTGGTGTGTTAAGGGAGTTCTGGATTATGAATGGTGACTGTTTGATTTTATAACAAGCCTTAATTATTATAATTATGATTTATTTGTAACTTCGCGGGGGAATAATTTCAGGGCCGGCCTTAATCATCTAAGCGCCCCGGGCGAGTCATGCATTTGGCGCCCTTTTGTACACAGTGGTGACATTATGCCGGTGCGCGCGGCGCCCTGTGTAGAGCCCGGCGCCCCGGGCGGTCGCCCAGGTCACCCCTCGCCCCTGAGGCCGGCTCTGGTCAAACTTATAACACTCCTCTTTTTGCATTGAAGGTTACAAATCACGTGCAGGTGTTAGTGTAAACAAACACTCAATGAAACACTGTTTCTTTTGTGACAAGTTTATTCGTGTGGTTAGCCACCACATTATGTTGATTTAGCAATACTCGGCACAATTTACAAGGATCTTACATACATATATAGGTACCTACATTTCCTGTTTTTTTTTTGCTTAGATCCGTCTCAATTTTTCTTACGTGGTTTTTTTTTCGATTTTAATACACAATTTGCTACAAAATAACCCGTAAAAATACAGTGTTAGGGCACAGTGTATATATAAGCTAAAGCAGTACAGAAACTAGGCCTTTTTGTTGAGATGATGACGTAAACGCCAATTGAGCGTTAGGGTTGTCCTCTTATTTTTTGTAAAATTGAAAAGTTTTTGTGTAGTTAGCTCAGCTATTTAAGCCTTTTTTGAGATAACTAGCTAGTTTTCATTAGAACATTAGGGTTGTCACTCTTAATTATTTTAAAATTAATGGGTTTTTATTTATTATTTACTAAAACGTTTATTTGGGTTTTATAATGATCAAATCTTAGATTGTTTTTTTTTTAATCCACTGATTACAATTCGAATTAAATTAATAAAAAGTAAACAAGTTATGTCACTATGCTATTACCATTATTAATCATTAAATTATACCACCTATCTAATAACTATTAAGTTTTAAACACAAAGAGTCGTCACTCGTCTCGACGCGGCACCCGCGACTGACAGCACCGCTATTCCCGCTTATTAGCCCTGTAAAGACTCTGTCTGTGTGCGTGTGTCATTTCGAATGTTTGTACGTAGTTTCGGTACTGCTTTAGCTTATGTACGAGGGCTGTTTGATAAGTACCCGTTTATGGAAAAAAAACCTTTTTTTTTTGTATATATGCATTTATTTTTCTACTTAGTCACCTTTTAACTCTATACATTTGTTCCATCTATACTCAAGCTTCAATAAACCATCCAAAAAGTATGATTTTGGAGAGTCATTAAAATAGGCCTCTGTGGCGGCAATGACTTCGTCATTTGATCCAAATCGCTTGCCACCGAGCCATTTTTTTAGGTTGAGAAACAAAAAGAAATCGCATGGGGCCAAATCTGGAGAATACTTGGGGTGAGACAATAGTTCGTAGCGTAAATGTGCTAATTTAGCCGTCACAACTCTGGACGAATGAGCCGGGGCGTTGTCGTGATGAAACAGTACTTTTTTCTTTTTTAAATGGGGTCGTTTGTCCTTCAACACGGCGTCAAATTCATCCAATAAATTGGCATAGTACTGCCCTGTTATCGTTTTTCCCTTTTCTAAATAGTCAATATGTATAATACCCTGCGAATCCCAAAAAACGGTCGCCATGACCTTTTCAGCCGATGGGACGGTTTTTGCTTTCTTTGGAGCAGGTTCACCCGGTAAAATCCACTGCTTCGACTGCTCTTTCATTTCCGGGGTGTAGTGGTGGACCCACGTTTCGTCTACGGTCACGAAACGACGCAGAAACTCCTTCGGGTTACGTTTGAACACGGCCAAACACTGCTCCGAAGTAGTCAGTCGGTTCCGTTTTTGCACCTCCGTGAGTAAACGCGGCACCCACCTCGCCGATACTTTCTTCATACCCAATTTTTCTTATAATATGTGTTGTACCCTCTCGATTGAAACGTTTACAGCATCAACGATTTCTCGAAGTTTAATTCGGCGGTCGGCTAAAACGATATTTTCAATTTTCTTAACCATATCGTCTGTAGTCACCTCAACTGGCCGGCCTGGGCGATCCTCAACAAAGACGGTTGTTCTCCCCCGCTTAAACTCGTTATACCAATATCTGACGGTTGTCATAGAAGGAGCACATTCATGGTAAACCGTTGCATTCTTACTTTTATTTCATCATATGTTTTTCCTTCCAAAAATAAGAATCTAATTACAGACCGATACTGTTCTTTCTCCATTTTAACAATTTTAAGTTCACGCCTTCACTGAATCGTTGTCAAATGAGAAAAAAAAACAAAAGAATGCCTTTTTTTTAATTTTCCTGCCTCTGAAAAATTACTTAAAAAGGTGGTATACTTATTTGCGGCCAGTGATATTAATATATTTAGAAAACGGGTACTTATCAAACAGCCCTTGTATATATACTGTGGTTAGGGTTTGTATATCAATGAAAAATTTAATATTTTTTAATTTCATACAGTGATTCAAATAGGTAATGTAAATGTGTCAATCAACTTTTCATTGCCACTCGTTGCCATGGTGATGTCCCCTGGATAACTCGTCTAAAGCAAGATCTTCTAAGACACCATTCCATCAAACGTTAGAAGTTCCGACAGTTATATGCCAATTCCTTCATGCCTCATCTGCTAAGCATGAAATCCTGACTTTCGGGGGAATGGGAGACAGGGGACATCTCCATGGCAAAGAGTGGTAATGAAAAGTTGATTGACCCAAATGGACTCTTTTTATGGGACCATTTACATAACCCCATTTCAGCTTTACGGGTATGTTTGTAACATCCTGTATAATTATTATATGTGTAAAATAAAAAAAAAACACGACTACCCTTGTTTTCATGGTCATTTTAATTTTTGCCAAAAGTAGGTTAGCACATGTCAGGCTAACTCGACTTTACGTGAGTGATCCGTTTCTTTCATTATAAAGAGCACAATGTGTACTTTGACCCATCTAGCGGCAGTTGATCTTGGCAGTTTGTCAATAAGCATGCTCTTGCGCAGATGCTAATTGCTGTCCTCACGATCCATGAACAATACTTCGGTAATACGCAGTTACTGATAGAGATTTCAAGATCAAACAAACCAATTGAGGTATTAACGTCATTTTAATTACGCGGAAAGATACTAATAAAGATAAAAGGATCTAAAAATGCATTTTCATATTTTTGCTATTTATGACAGTTTAGTTATAGACACATTCACAGAGATGGCGCTAACGACAAAATATTCGTAAATCGAATAGATGATAATATGCTGTAACCATTATAAATAATAACTTAAGAGCTCTCGTTGATGTCTTTTGTACTAAAACTTAGCAAAGTCATATAAAGGTCATTGCTTAAACTTGCAATAAATAAATAAATAAATGTCACGGGACAAATTGACACCAATTGACCTAGTCCCAAACTAGGCAAAGCCTGTACTATGGGTACTAGACAACGGATAAACATACTTATATAGATAAATACATACTTATATACATATCACACATCCAAGACCCTAGAACAAACATTCGTATTCATCATACAAACAACTGCCCCGACCGGGATTCGAACCCGGGACCTCAAGCTTCATAGCCAGGGTCTCTAACCACTAGGCTATTCGGTCGTCAACTATAACACTAATAACTACTAAAATACTGGATAGGTAATTTTGCGGATGGTAAGACCTGGTGCGAGGTCCGTCCTAAGTCTGTGCTAAGCAGCAGTGCTTGCACTATTATGTTCCGGTGTGGTGAGTAAGACAGCGGGTGTAATTACGGGTACAAGAGACATTTCATATTAGCTTTCTAGGTTGGCAACGCATCTGCAAACTCCCCGGGGTTGCGGGTATAGATACCACAGGCAGTGGTGATCATGATCACTTACCATCAGGTGACCCACTTGCTCGTTTGTAAGTAAGTACAAAATTCTATTGTACAAAAAACAGGATAAAAACAAGATAAAAACACAATTTACAACAATCAAATTCGAGTACAAAGGCGGACTTATCCCTTTAAGAGATCTCTACCAGCCAACCTTTGAGTGGTGGAGAGGAATAGTTCACTGGGGATCGACAAAAAGTGAGTTCAAAATTGCGTTTGCCTTCCTTGTCGTATAAAAAAAAACAACTTTTAAACTGATAATTTATGAAAATATTTTTTGATAAAATATGGTCATTTTTTATGTGGCGTTAACGCTATTAATCTTAAAAGTTACTAAAATATACCTATGTTTCAAACCCAGTTCTGTTAGGTAAGTACCTACCGTTCGTGCGGCAAGGTGAATGCACTTGCACAAAAGCGCAGCTTCGTGAACTTATAAACCAGTTATATGAAGTTCATTCAACAGGCGTTTCAAACAGCTCTAGGTGTTACCATTTTCCCGTTGACATTTAAAAGTTTTTTTTTTGGTTATTCTACTTTTTACTTCATCAATGTTGACTTATGATGGCCAGGGTTTTACTTCATCAGTGTTGACTTATGATGGCCAGGGTTTCACCGATGAATTTACGAGTACGGTCAGAAGCAAAAACTTCTGTTAGAAACAGAGGATTTTCTGGATGTTTTTTGTTCTTGATAAACAAGAGGCGTGTAGCATTTGATCAAAAGCTATACCTATGTATTTGGACAGCTGACTGTTAGATAAAAATGACAGGGGAAAAAGTGTTCGCTAACAATTTGTGCAGCCCAATAGAATTCCAATATTATATTTATTTGCGACTAATAGTACATTATAAACACAGACTGATTGCGTGTTTGTTCTTCTTGTTGTACAAAACAAAGTACTTTATAGGTAATTAAGTGATGTCATGTTTTGCGGAAAAAAAAAGGTAACTAGGTTATTACGCAAATATAAAAAAAAAAACTAAAAAGTCGTTAAATGAATAAATTTGACAACTCAAATTCATTTACATACATTAAGAGGGAAAACCCGAAGATTTTTGATAAATTTTAAAACACGTTTCTGGTCATAGCAACAAGTTAATTTTTTTTAGATAGGTAGATATACCAACATAAAGCAACAATTTGAAAGATTATAAGGTCAATAGTGACTTTCTTAGCACACTTATAGATCCACAGCAAACTGTAAACACAACTTTCTAGCCGGTTCCCAGCTATACTTCAATACCAACATTATAAACAAAAGAAAACAGCAAACAGTAAGAAAATAACAAAATTCCGTTAATTTAAATTCGAAACTCACTTTTCATAAAATGCTGGCAGGCACTAATATCACAGTTTTTTTTCTATCGTTATGGCAAAGGTGCGTCCTCTTGGCCTCCTTACCCAGAGATGACTGACCGGCAACCGCATCTACTTTACTTACAATACCGCTTCTTCTAGTATTCTAGCACACTGACGCATATCGTGGGTATAGCTTTAGTCCCTTACATACATGCATGGTTAGAAAGGGATGTAATGGATGTAAGGGATGGAATGATAATTATACTGATGCTAGGCTCAATGCTCCAGTCGCAATGCTACAGAGAGGTAGTCTATTCAATCGCTAATTTAAGTCCTAGGTGATTGATAGTCGCGACTGATTATTTTTAAATTTGATTGAATAGTTGTTAACGTTTGGTGATGAGAGATAGAAGGTAAAATGTTGATGAATTATTCACAAGATAGAGAAACAAAAAAATTTGTTCATCAATATTTCAAAATGGGATCTACGAAAAAAATTAAGCTCACCAATTTAAAGTGGGTTGAAAGAAAAAAAAAACATTTACCAATCTTAGTTATCAATTTTCTTTTTTAATAATTTTAAAGATACCTTACAAAAAATTGTACAAATGAATTTACTTATTCGTATATTTGTGATTTATTCATCAGCTTTGTTACCGTCAGTAGAAGCATTTGCATTTTATATGAGTTGAAAAAATGTATCTGGGGGACGACTACGAAATTCGAAAATCGAAGTTCGTATCGTATCGTCCCGCTCGCTCTCGTATTAAATCATATTAGCGTGAGCGGGACGGCACGACACGAAGTTCGAATTTTGCACTTCATAGTTTAGGGCCTGATTACGTATAAAATCCAATTTGACCCGAAGCAAACCTGTTCTAAACTACCGTTAATTGTTTTATACTAAACAGATTTTAATTTCAAAGTCATGTAATAGCAATCAAATTGTGTCTAGCAGTTTTTAGTTTTTTTCATGATTTATGGAGCCTTAATTATTAATTGACTAGCAAAATTAAAACAAAATTATATTAATATTATTTATTGTGTCTTATAATATTTATTTAAAACAAATGTACAATGGACTAACACTAAGTTTTTTTTTTTTTTTATACAACGAGGAAGGCAAGCGATCAAGTGGGTCACCTGATAGTAAGTGATCACCACTGCCCATAGACACCCGCAACTCCGGAGGGTTTGCAGATGCGTTGCCAACCTAGAGGGCTAAGATGAAATGCCTCTTGTGCCCGTAATTACACCGGCTGTCTTACTCTACACACCGGAACACAACAGTGCAAGCACTGTTGCTTAGCGGCAGGATTAACGAGTAAGATGGTGGTAGCGATCCGGACGGACCTCGCACAAGGTTCTACCACCCGCAAGTAAGTACAAAGTAAATAAAAATATTAAAACTAAAACTAACTTAAAAAATTAAATATTACCTACCAAACCTGGACCTCTCGGCAGGGTGCCCATCACGCAGGCAGCATTCCCGCGCTGAATTGCGATAGCAGTTCTTTGCGCGAGAAAACTGCGCGCGCGAGGGTGGCCTGTTGCCTCTTTCTTTATATTATTTATTTATTTGGGAAATCTAAAATAATCTTATCACGAGCATGACTTTTTAAATGTGGCAAAAGTATGGCAGAAGATCAAGATCTATGTTGCCTGCTCTCTTTTATTTGTATGGCAAAATGATTTTTTTTTTACTTTTTTATTACAAAACTTGAAACTTGAGTCTAAAGTTTGTCATTTTTATAATAAATTCCTACCGGAAACATTTTCGTGTAAAATGTTGCTAAGACGAGACCTTATGACTCGCACTGTCAAAAAGTTATCATGATCTCATGTAGAGCCAAGCTTCTAACTCTACAAGCTCTAACTTCACAAATTCTACACCTTAGTCAAAATAGGTATATTATTATGTGGTTTGACTTGACAGTTTCTTGCGGCGCATTCTTCTTGGCAATCATGATTTTTCCGAAAGCGCTGGTAAGTAGACTCAAAAAAATTACGTGTAAAAGGGTTAAGTATTCAACTGCCTATTTGCTGAATATTTTTTTTTAATTTTTGGTTTTTTTTTTGAACTTGATGACCGCTTTGGCTGCTTAGCTACTTCTGCTGCTGGCTGTACATTATAATTATGTGTGTAATCTGGGTACCTATAGATTATTTTTGTTAACGTGGGACTAATTAGGATTAGAAATATAACGGCACAATCATTGTGCTAGTTGCTCTAGCTCACACATATGAGAAAGAAAACGATAGAGATAGATCAATATTTTATTTCTTATAAAGAATTTATTATAATTAACTCAGTTAATTTCAAGGTACAAACACGGATACAAACTTAACACTTACTTAATTTTACCCACAGGACGCATAGATACAAATTATTGTGCTTGAACTTTTTTAAGTCGGGAGACGATTAAATTGTACTAACTTATGATAATCAGGTTTTAAAATGACACTTTAAATATTTATGTCGTACGAAAAGTGGGTGGTAGTACTTATTCTATATCTTTATTAAACCTAATATACTTGTGCATTTAAAACAAAGTTGTAATTTTAAGTGGCAATACAAATTATCATAATATTTTAAATCGGTTTTCAAATAAGTACCATTATAATTCATTAGTCACATAAATAGAAATGTGGTTAACTTTTTTTAAAACAGTTCCCATAAATGGTACACGCCGGGAAAACAAACCCTGCTCCTATTTTTCACGCAGGCGCGGTCGCAGTACAATGTTTGGGGGGGGGGTAACGGTCTTACATTCGGGGTCATACCCCCCGTGATACTGTGTCCGATATTAAAATATCAGTATAATTTGCCTAATAAATGATACTGATATTTTTACTTACGAGCGAGTACGCTGCGATGGAGGGTCGTGCCCCCCGTGATCCTGTCTTCACCCTTACGCCCAATAACTGCTTAAATACGATGGAGAGGAGGTGTCATATCCCCGTGATCCTGTCTTCTTCCGCCCAATTACTGTTGAAAATCACTTGGACCTGCCACAATTATCACATGGAAGCTTAATCTATAGAGAGCTGGCGGAAAGATCCGTCGATGCCAAAGAGTTCATCATAGTTGGTGGGCTTGCCCGGCCGCAGCGTTTCGTTGGCCTTCACTGACTCCTGGACTTTGAACCACTCCGTGTATTCTTCTAACTTCACTGCCCATGCCTCTGTAATGAATATCATCAAACGTTAGAACTTAAAACGCTAAATTATCATCATTATCAACGTCATTATCAGCAGGAAGACGTTCACTGCTGAGGAAGTTTCTGAAGTCCGTTACATAAATAGAACTTACAAATTTCATCCTTCGAACTTCGGTCCCCAGGCATAAGATCTGCCTGGAGAGAGATCCTCCAGACGTTTTCAACAATCACAAGCCCGTTATAGAAGAATAGAATCCAATTTCCCTCACTTTGTTTGGTGAATTCTTCTTATTTTACAGGGGTGAAGTTTACAAGATAGAATTATTCTTACTGTTAATATCATCCAGGGATCCTCCATTGCCGCCATATTCGTCAGGTAACATCTCCTTGGGAATGTGCTCGTATATCGTGCTAGTGTCGCTATGGCAAAAGATCTGGAATAGGAAATAATTATGGTGAATATGCGGATTCCTATCGAGGAATAAAGGATTACAAAAGGGGAGTAAATACCTACGAATATCAACACCTTTGCTACATAGAGCTGGTCATATTAGGTAGTCAGTAAGCAAGTACAAAGATGATACACTTAAATGTTCACTATTAAGTTTGGGGCGCCTGTAACATATGCATCAGCAACGACTTTTTCCAAAGTCTCATAAAAGTGCTTATAGGCGTCAGGCTGTATTAAGTCTTATCCTGCGGTCAGTCTTAACATCTGTTATCATCGATATCAGGATCAGGACATCTTATCAGGTCGCAATAAATCGTTATACGCAGATGCTTGCTTAATACCATTTTTCGTAATATGAGTATTCACGTTCGGTACGGTTATTGTTTTACTTACTCTGTTTCGGATCTTCTCCTTAAGGAAAGGTCTGACGAAATTGATGACGGTATCAATGATAGGCGAAGCGTTCACTATGTGGACTTCTTTCAGCTTGACGGGGTACGCTTCCTGAAAATGAAAGAAAATATATCAAACACTCCTTATATTGCAAGGTTATCAGGCCACTTCTTATAGGTATAGGCGTCCAGAGGATTAGCTAGGTACCTAATCCTTTTGTATAGGGCAACTACACGAGTTTTCCTGCCATTTAGAGAATATTGGATATAAAGTAAACAGGGAAAATTGTAGCTGACACTGTAAATTTAATTTGGTACTTGACCTGACAACACTAAGTGCGAGGAGTGCGCATGTTTAAGTGACGCTACATCGCATGATACCCAGTTTACAATATGAAGAAACTATGGGAATGTACCGTGACTGCATTTGACGTAAAACTTCGTGCCGTTCCGTTACCATAAACTATTATGCTCTTATAATACAACTCTTAAGTGCCACCTTGGCCTTGGTAGCAAAGATATATACGTTGCGCAAACGCAGCTTTTCGGAGCAGCTTTCAAGGTAATTGTGGTGATAGGGTTTCGAAACTGTTTCGGAACTAAATCCTTGGAGCGAAATCGTAATTTTAATGTAGGTAATTATGTGAAGGGATTTGTTGATTGCCAATTTTAATGGCTTTGAAGGTGTACAATGAATGAATGTATATATGTAGGATGTAGGTAAGTATGTGAGTTTTGTTAGGTGCCGAGTGATGAACCAGCTCGTAAAAATTGTAGGTAACTATTTTAGGTTTTGTTATCGTTTTATTATTGTTCAGTCACTGGTGGCTTATTCGCTCTAGGCTTGAAGAGACCCTGGCTGGTTGTATCTGTCAGGGAACACTGACTGTCGAGGGGAATAGGTTCCATTCCTTGGCAGTTGGTATCACTCGTAGGAAAGATGAGTCGACCGTTTACTGCAAGCTAGTGGAATGCCGAGTGATTGAGGTTACCAAAGAGTATCAGTTACCTGGACGCAGATTAAAAATTTCTTGATAGCAGAGGGCGAGAGTCTGCTGAGATGGCTCGGGGCCACGATGGAGGCGTCGAGGATATACACGTCTCCCCCCACTCCCTCTATCTCCTCTTTCAGCCTCACATCACCGATCATCAGGGCCAGTTTAAAAGCGTCTATTAGCTGGTGGGTGTCCAGGTTTTTGTCAAGACCTGGAAAGTTAAAAAAGTATTTTTGGTCACTGGTATAAGTAGGCTGTCAAGTTTCTTGCGGCTCATTCTTCATGGTAATGATGGCCTTTCAGAAGGTGCTGGTAGACTTAAAATACGTGTTTGCGTAGTATTTTTTTATTTTGATAAAGTAAGGCTGATTCTTCATCCAAAAAATGGCGAGGAAGCTGAGGATACTGAATGGAGAACCTGGCTAATGAGATTTATATAGAACGTGATAACAGGACGAAATATTGAATACAATGTCTATCCTATTGTAATATAGTGAAAGCGTACTTTATGTTTTATTTGGATTGGAACGTTAGTTTTAATTATGGATTATTCTGATATGGGTATCTCTATTTCCTTTCGGCTTTTTTCACATTGCCCACTCACATTCTTAAAATCATGCACGTGGCAGTCTGACGAACCGCATTAATTTGTAGGGACCACACTGTCATCGCGGCAAGCTAACAACGCGCTGCAACCGTAATGTAACTACCAAAGCCTTTTTTAATAGATACTTGAAATAAGACGTAGTTACAAACATCTGACGTCACAATAGTCACGAGAACAGCCACATCAATCAAGCATAATCAGATACAAGATATATTTACTAGAAGAGATAAGAACGAGAAAAACAAAATCAGGTTTCCGTCGTTTTCTTCTATAGTCATTCCAGATAGGAAAGCAGATGTTTACGGTATCAATTTTCTGGCTAAGTAAGTACCTAATTTGAAAATGTTATGATTGAGTAGGTACGGTTTTTGAGGAATCGTGTCCCCGTCGTAGAAGTGAATTTTACAAGTACGTCAGTCCAACAGTAACATCCTTTTATACTACAAAGCCTTCAAACAAAGCCTTATCGACAAAAATAAAATCCTTTTGTTTAGCCGGTGTCGACACTGCTCTGTCAACCTACAACTTTGCTAACACAGGCTCAAGCCATTATGTATTACCTTGACTCCGAGTCAAGTCATGACGAAATGCTCACCTCTGCACACTGTGACGCGCCGGCCGTTCGGAGTGAGGCCGGGCAGCGGGGCTCCTTGACTGAAATAGCGAATGTTTGGTTAACAGTTGCATTGCACATCATGTTTAGAGTAAAGTTAGCCCAAAAGCATGACCCCACGCTCTAGAGTTGTGCCTGCTCGTTCTTTAAAGGGAGCGCTCCGATCTCGTTCAATCGGTGAAAGGAACTAGTTCGGTCTTTAGTTCAGTAGTTCAGTGAACGAGTTGGAACTGTTTTGATCTATGAAGGACACGAAACGGAATGATAGTAGTTAATCTCATTCGCACTTGTCCTAGAGACACTTTGAACGAGCGCTATTTATCTCGCTCGCACCGCGGCCGCACTGGGTTGCTCTGCTCGGTCAAGCGATTCATTCACTCCACTCCTTTACCTACTGAACTAAAGGGAGGAAGACCGATTCAAATCGTGCGAAAGGATTTAGTGCCTTTCGATCCGCGACGGGAATTCATTCCTAACAGCTCTTAGTTCCTGACCGACTCAAGCCTACTACGCTCATCCGCTTCGTCGCAAACGATGAGAGAGGAGGCGCCGGCAGTTTGCTGGTTCGTAGAGTCGACCGGCAAAGGATGAGGATCCCGAGCCGGCATAAAACCATCGACTCTACCCATCTATGGGGGGATCAAGTGTTGTGATCCTCCCTCTAACAGCGGGAGCCCTGGCGTTTAGGCTAGGGCGGCCGGTGGGCGTCACTGGTGTATCCCTTGGGATCCTCCGGCGCCTACCAACCCGGCAGGAGGGCAACACCGGTAGGCCTTAGTGGGTATGCCTCCCCCTTCCTCCCTTTATGGAGGGAAAGTTCCGGGAAAGAGAGTACTACATAACCCCAGCATCATCAAATTTAACGAAAAGTGAAACAAAATACATCATAAAATATTAAATAATAACCCTCTTTAAGACTTTGACGACCGGATGGCCTAGTGGTTAGAGAACCTGACTACGAAGCATGAGGTCCCGGATTCGATTCCCGGTCGGGGTAGATGTCTGTATGATGAATACGAAAGTTTGTTTTCGAGTCTTGGATGTTATAATTATGTATTTATGTAAGTATTTATATATATAAGTATGTTTATCCGTTGTTTAGTACCCATAACTCAGGCTCTGCTTAATTTGGGACTAGGTCAATTGGTGTAAATTGTCCCACGATATTTATATAATTATTTTAAGACTTACGCCTTATAAACGAGTTCCTTCAACTTTGTCCCATGATATTTATATAATTATTTTAAGACTTACGCCTTATAAACGAGTTCCTTCAACTCCGGCCTGTTGATGTCTCTGTTGACGAAGAACTCTGGGCATGCTGCTCGCATAGTGAAGTACATGTCCAGCTTACGCTTGGTCTTCTCCAGGGAGTAGCTGCAACCGCGGAGGAAGTTCAAGAGACGCTGGTCGTCTGGAATCAGGTGAGGTATTGGTTAGGTCGTAGCTTGGTCATAGTTAGAATAAAGGACTGTCTGATACGAACAGCCAAGTCGAAGCTATAAAGTTTTGTTACAAATCTGCGGCAAGGCTTTTGCTTGACGAATAGAGAGGTGAAGTTTGAATAGACTTGGCAGTTGTGTCTGTTTGTGTGTATTACCTTTTTATTGCACATAAAATATAGAATAACAGAACCAAAGCAAATGTACAAAGGCGAACTTATCCCTTAAAGGGATCTCTGCCAGTTAACCTTCGGTCGATTGACAGGACATCAGAAAAAATCAGAAAAAAGAGTAGACATATAAGTAAAAGTGAAAAGATCGAGAACCTTAAATTAACCTATAAATAACTGAAGCCCTTTTTACTTAAACTTTTTGCTAAACGTCAAGTAAAATAACTTCCATTTAAGCTTCAACATTTACCTACATAAATGTTACGTTTTTGTAAACAGTAAAAAAATCATGTTGTTTATGTTTTTTTTTAACTTCTTGTTCGCTGCATTGTTTTTTTTTTCAGTTATCATAATATTCGCAATCAATTTCAGTTTTATTACTGTCGTGAACATCATTATCTCTACAACCAGGGATTTCCCAGATATGTTTATCAATAAATTGTAATTTCCTTAGACTTAGTAAATTACCTGGAGTTGCATGTCAGTTTGCGCAATAAAACGGTGATATTAATGATGGTAGAAATAAATGACTTTAGCAGCCTATCAGTTAGCATATCTACTGATAATTTCCAAAAACGATTTTGTATTATAAACACTTGTAATCTATCAAAAGTATCACACTTTTTTAAACTTCGAAACATTTTATATTAATTTCGATTTATTTACTGTAAATAATAGATTCTTAGATGTCTTTGAATATTCCAGCGTATACGTAATTATAATTATTATTAATTTTAATTACCTACAGTTAAGTGACAACTCTGGGGCCAATAAATAAACGTGACTTTTGCAATCTTTTAATTAACGTATTCGTCGTATAGGTAGAGGTAGGTTTTATATCAAGATCGTATACGCTTTGACATATGAAAACATTTCTCAAATCAACCATAGGAAATCTTGTTTGCGTCACAGCAATTCGCAATTTAACGCACATTTATAAAACAATGCACATAACCAAATGGACGCTAAGTACGTGGCTATGTTGTGTTAGTAAACATAATTCCAGGTACTGATTAGATAAAAATTCGGAGACGTCACACCCACTAACTTTACTGATCGATACTTATTATATTATCCAGCAACAGCGCGAAAACTATAGAGGGAAAAAGATATTATGGGGAAAGTGACAAAGTGGAAAAGTTTTATTATCAGTACACCAATCCAGTCCAGTTTTAGTAGGTACCAGTTGTAGTACCAAATTTAGTAAAATTTGGTAAATTTGGTAGTAAAACTTGCAGTAGCAAGTCCACCCTAAATCAGGTAAAAACAGACTAAACATTTGAATTGTTTTTAACATTTTTACCTATGTGAATAAAACCACGTACGTAATACAAAAACAAAAATCAGTATTGTATACTTAAATAAAATTACTATGATCTAAACAGGAAAATGTGCCCGGCTCGGTGCCAAAGAAGTGTCAAATCGGCTTTTATTTAGTACCGGAAAGAGACACTAACGCTTTTTTATATTTATTTAATACACAGTTATCATAGTGCAAACAATAAGTATCTAAATATAATGTTAACCCATTTGACAAAGTTCAAACTAAGTAGTAATTTGGGAAACAATGACGTAAATTACCTATTTTGCTGTCATATTAACAATTGACAAGTGACGAAGAGTTTTCCTTATGTACGGGGTTGTCTCGTACCTATATACCTCGCGTATTTTCTTGATACTTAAGTGGTGATACGTACTAAGTACATTTCCACTTAGCTAAGACCATCTCGATTAAACTAGCTTTCGATTGAAAAAAAACCGCATTGAAATTGATCCATCCGTATGAGAGCAATGATACCATAGACAGATACACCCATACACGTGTCGAACTTATAACACCCGTCTTTTCGAGTTGAGGGCTAGAAACGAGCTGTTTATTTTAAATGTATGGAAAAACTTCGATGACATCTACGTCAGTACACCTACGTTTGGTGTAAAGGTAGCGCATGCCACAGAATGTCTACTATGCGGGTTTCCTTCTCCGGGGACTAGCCGTATTTTTCTGATTTTCAGAATTTCAATTAAAAACCTGCTTTCATGTAAAAAAACCGCATTCAAATCGGTTCAACCGTCTACGAACTACGGTGCCATAGACAGACATACAGACACACATAGCGATCAAACTTATAACACCCCTCTTTTGGCGCCGGAGGTTATTAAAAGGGGTTTAACTATAAGGATTCATGATCATGATTACAATGGTAATGCTATTGCTATTACGTACCCCATTGGTCTGGCAGATGCGGCTGCTTCCTCATCCACTCCTTGATGGACTCCAGGTCCCGGTTCTTGGTGCTCTGGTCTTCGTTCAGTTCCATCCTGATCTTCTCCCACATCTCCCCCGTCGGTTGCACGAGCGTTGCCGCCGTCATTCTGATTAAATTAAAAAGTAAATTAAAGTGAGAATCAGAAACACTGTGAGTCTTCTTTGTGTAATTCATCTGTGTGGTAATGTGGTAAGGCGTTTTACACCTCTGCTGATTTTAAATTTAGTTTCAATTGACCCTAGAGACTATACATCTCTAAGCCATTTAGATTAAGTATCATATTATAGTATTCATTCTGGGACCCTATACATCCCCTTGTAATTCTAAAGATATTTGACCTGGAGACCCTATACATCTCCTGCTCAATTAAAACGTGCCAATAAATTAAAGTGTACTGGTTTTGCTGTTCTAATAATATTTTTTATTTTTTTACACTATTTTCTAAAATACGGTATTTTTTTTCTCTTTTTTTTTTTTTTTAATGGTAGAGTGAGCTTTCTTTGTGTAATTTATCTGTGGTTACGTATTGTAAGATATGATGTAACTTGTTTTTAGAAAAAATGACTTTGTGCTAAGTTTCTTGTGGCGCATTCTTCTTGGCAATCATGGTCTTTCCGAAAGCGCTGGGAGACTCAAAAAAATATGTAAAAGAGCATTCAACTGCCTATTTACTGAATACAATTTTGAACTATTTTTGGGTTTAGACTACCTAAAGGTTCAATTTTTATCTGGCATTGTGAGGTTGGTAAAGACATTGGATTGACAAAATGTTTTGTTTTAGGGTTTAGACTGAAGGGTCACTTTTTGTCTGTCATTGTAAGGTCGTGGTTGGTACCTATAGACATTGGATTGACAAGTGTGTTATTGTGAGAAGGTAGAAAATTTAACTAAAAACAATTACTTTGCTCACCCGCGACCACTAATGACAAATAGTTATATCTGTGCGGCAAATGTATGTTTCCATGCAACACCTCCGCCTCCACTGCTACACGAATCAACACATGCCATACAGACCCAACTATCACCACCACCACACCATTTACGAAGCGCAAGAACAACCGCTCAACATGCCAGTAGTGGAAGTGGTGGCATGTTGAGCGGTTGTTGTTGTGCTTTGTAAATGGCCTTGTGGAGAGTGCCGAAACGCGTCAGCGTTTAGTTTAGTGGTGGTGGTGATAGTTGGGTCTGTGTGGCATGTGTTGATTCGTGTAGCAGTGGAGGCGGAGGTGTTGCATGGAAACATACATTTGCCGCACAGATATAACTATTTGTCATTAGTGGTAGCGGGTGAGCAAAGTAATTGTTTTTAGTTCATAAATATGGACATCCGCAAAGTAACACCTGATTCAATAAATTAGGTAGAAATTTGACGATCTACTTTTGACGCTGACTGACATAACAATCTTAACCATAGGAGAAAAAGTTTACACTTGCTTGTTGCGTGTGACAAACAAGAAAGTCTAACGTATTTCTCCTATGGCTAACATTGTCAATAATCATCAACTTCATAGCTGTGCAATGTGTCAGGATTGACTTCATAGCGGCGGGGCAATATTATCTACACTACCTATAACAATATTCAGTAAACATATAGAGTTAGTGCTTCGGCCTAGAAAAGTATGTTACATTCCGTGAGCACATAAAAGAGGATTCGGGTTGTTCTTGGACATAAGAAGCACCATTGACAGCCAAAGCATTTCCAAAACCCGAACTCTATTGTAAAGGCTCGCAAACTATAATTATCACTTTTAGTTTAAGTAATTAATTAATAGAGTTGCAAAAGCGCTTAGTCGATGCAACTTGTGACCAAAGGGCTGGCAGTTTTCTCTCTCAAAGAATCAGCATCGCTATTCAGCGAGGCAACGAACAAGCTAAGTTTGTGAGAACCAACCCTGAACTGTTCGATAAACCTACCCAAAACCCAGTATTAAGAACCCGAGATTTGTATAGGGTCCGGCAACCCATTTCTAGGACAGCCCTTTGTAATAAAAATTGTTATAAGATGTCTGGTAAAATATATAATAATATTCCGGTCGAGCTAAGAACTCTCACCACTAAACTATTTCTAATAAAACTTAAAAAATGGCTAATAGAAAAATGTTTTTTCGATTTAAATGAATTTTTTGACATATAATCTATATACTGCATTTTGGTAGAATGTATAGTTTAATGTAATGAATGAATCCATATGTACTGTCTGGTATTTGTATTTGTCAGTATGTTATAATAGGATATGTAATTTGAATATTTGCGTGCCACTGTTATGGTGAACTTTGATGCTCATTTTTTTTTCCCAACTGTAACACCTGTAAAAATACCATAGTTCTTGCAAATAAATACTTTGACTTCACTTTTAACGCTGCCAGCCTTTTGGGCACCATGCCACGAGGGCCTTATTTAGATTTAATTTAGTTTTAAGTTTTAGTGTAATTAATTTTAGCTTGGATTTAATGTCATTAATTTTAGTTTTCTTAACTCATCAATTTGTACCGACAAATATTGTAAACATGATGAAATTTTTTAATTTTGCATGAGTTCAGGGTCGCGGTGAGACGACGTAAGGTCGTTTACGTAACTTACAAGTCTATTTAATATTTTTTTTGGTATTTTCATCGTTCTCTGTAACTTCTTGCTTTTACCCGACCGGTCGTTTACCAGGGGAAATTTTTATTATTATGTATTTTATTGAGTGTTATTATATTTTTTGAGATCGTAATAAAATAAAAATCCACACATGTATAGCAATTTCTAGATTTTTTTTTAATAGATGAAAAGTCAGCGGGAGAGGACATTGAAAGTGTATATCTTCACTTATTCAAAAATAGAATACAATACTCTATTGAGGTGGAGAGAAATAAAAAAACTTCTTAGCGAGAAATCAACGGACTCATTGTAAGTAAGTAAGTAAGTAAACACTTTATTGTACAAAAAATAGGATAAAACACAAGTTACAACAATAACATTTGAGTACAAAGGCGGACTTATCCCTTTAAGGGATCTCTGCCAGTCAACCTTTGAGTGGTGGAGAGGAATAGTTCACTGGGGATCGAGACAAAGTGAGTTCATAATTATAAATATCGAGAGACAATACAATACACACACACATACAAAAACCTACCATATTACATTATTATATTACCATATTACCATATTGTAAAAGGATTCCATTCTGTTTTAATTCAAATAGTATAATTTCAATTGTACTTATAACACAGAATACTAAGCCATGACATAATAAATACAGTAAAATCTAGGTAAGTGTGTTTTTCTGTGATTATTATTCTTATTAGTAACAATGCTTGATCGACAGCTGATGTCATTATCATCATTAAATTCAATGAATGTCTGATCAATGACGAATGTTAAAATAAAGAAACTATTTGTTACTATTAAGGTATATTAAGAACATACAGAAAACCAGAAAAACATGACGGGGATCGAACCAGGGTAATATTAGGCAATTAACATTCCGGGACACGTACAAGTAAGTGTGGAAGATACTTCATTGAGATCTATTACTATTTTCAACCGACTTCAAAAAAGGAGGAGGTTCTCAATTCGTCGGAATATTTTTATGTTAAGGAAATAAAGGAATTAGTACAGCATAGCACTATTTTCGTGGTCATACAACGAGTCAGTATGAACTCTTAACTTAAGTAAACTCCGCACTCTGTTTAAGGATATCCTGAATCTGTATGTTTATGTTTATTTACCCAAAAATAGGTACATATTTCCTGTCAAGTGTCGTGTTTATTACTTCAATAGTCGGGTACACGTTGTTTAAAAAAAAGCTTTACAAACAAAGACTTGTAAATTTTTCTGTTACACCTACTTGTTTTAAAATCCATATACAATTAACACACATGAGAAACGGCTTCGAAGATTTAAAACTACCAGAAGTTTACTTTAATTTGGGCCCAGTCCTGTATTCGGTGATGTACTTAATGCAATATGCCTACACATTCTATTCACCATACCCAACACTTCCGCACGGACATCGCTCGTAAGAGTTGGATATGCATAGAGGATGTCTCGAAAATCGACGACAAAACAAAAAGAGCTATAGAGCAGCTGATAAGTTATCGGACTTTATCTTGAAAATTCCGTTGTTTTAAGATATTGTTGTCAATTTTATACCGGTTTATAAAACTATCACATACTTATCTTGTAAAGCGTTGTATCTACATTGCTATTGCATCTAAACGATCGAATGCAGGCTATACGATAAGGCAATCAAGTCAAGGCAGTTTATAAAACGGAGAACGGAAATATGATTTCGAAACTTCAACCCGGCTACTACTTGACTATAAGTACTAATAGTGTTAGCGGTGCGCGGCGAGCGAATTTTCTGTGCATTGCCTGCCTCCAGCCAATTTATGTCCCCCCCGTTCCAAAGGCCTCCTCTCACAATGAGACTACTTGTCCTGTAGTTCCCACGCATGCCCAATGCGAGTCGAGAACTTGCTTTAGGCAAAGAATATATTAATTATACCACCTACCGCTTCAGGAGCGTGCATTGCTCCCTCGCTATGTTTAGTCCTTAGTAAGGCCCCATTTATTGGAACATACTACCACCGAATGAATAGCAGCTATGGAATACCTGACAAAGGATATTTTTGAAGCAAATCTCATTTACGTAAACTCAATTGATGTTGTACCGTATTATTCAGATACTCAGGTTGAATTTCCAAGTAACTGTATGTGGTCGTTAAATCGCCTCTGCCTTATTAGGGGTTAGATGCTTTCACCGAGACGCTCATTGTAATTTGCAAATAAAATTTCACACATGAATTTCCAAAAACAGAAGCGACTCTGGATTCGAACATAATTATGATTCTATAATTTGAAAGTTCAGACATAGCTTCTAATCAGCCACATGCAATTTACCTATTGAAAAATCGCTCATCGCGTAGCCCGTTTAGTATAGTTGTAAGCAGACTTTTATTTATTGTTCCACTGGATTCTTTTGCAAGGCCCAGTAGGTACTTGCAATTTGCAGGTGGACTCAGGATGTTTCGCAATAGGAGAATGTTGTTCTAAAATTTAAATCAAGTGGCCGGTTTAAGCTTAAATTTTCCGACGTAAGTAGGGCGAGGTTGAACTAATAGCCGAACTATTTGTGGATTCTTTGAAAGTTTGCGTAACTTTCGTATTTGCTTAAAACTGAAGCTGTCAGTTGTCACTGCTACTCCCTGCGGTTCTTTAAAGAACTAAAGCGTCCAAATTTAATGTGATCTTAGATTGAAATCGTAGTTTCTGTAATGATCAAAATTTAATTTTACGTTACGATTTTTTTGCTGATTCTCTTGGGTTTCATTAAACATTGTTTCTACCTATTTTAATGTTAATCTGTAATAAAGTATAAAATAATAATGTTTTTTACGGAATGCAATGAAATCATGGTTCAGCAATGAATCATTACAATGACACAATGGTTAAAGATAGGGGAAGCATTTTCATTGGTGATAATTATGATAAAGTATATCATGCTATAATAAGTTATAATAAAGCAAAACACAGAAGTTATTAAAAAAAATTTTTTTTTTTACTACTAAATAACAAGTTACCAGTACCTTATGTCAAAAAACGATCAAACTTTTATTACAGCCAAAAATAATTACCGACTTAATTAAAAATATTATTCAGTCACTTAATAATCTTGACTGATTTAATTTGAAATTAGATTCCCCAAAAAATCTAAAAACCTTTCAAACCACAATTTTCCTCAAAAAAGTCTTCTCTTTTCTTCACAAAACAAAAAACCAGTCGCACATTAAAAAAAAAGTTGACTTACTTTCTCAACCAGTTGTCCTCGTCAAAATTCGAACTCGGTTACGAAATGGCTCCGCTTCGCAAATGGCCGTGCGCTGCCTCCCGTAGCTGGTAGCGCACTGGGCGAGATAAGATAGTGCTGGCACTGAGAGTCTCTTAGGCAACATAAGGTAAATGAAGTGTGGTGCAGTCTTTAGTGGAAGTTAGGGCGCGTTTATAATGACTAGTGATCGCCCAGTAGTCAAAATTCGACAGTCAATCAATAAAAAAATTGCTTTCTGCACATGAACTTAATTTCACGCCACCCCGTTTGCTTAAATAAGAATGCAAAGTTTTCCTTATAATTATTGCCAGGTTTTAAAGTGGTGACCGCGAATTCTAATTCGAAGTGTTGGTAGGTCTCCGACAATGTGGACGTATGATCTGGTAAAAATAACGGGAAGTCATTGGCTGCGGTTAGCACAAGACCGATTGTCGTGGAGATCCTTGGTGAAGGTCTAAGTCCAGACGTCTTCCCGCTGGTCTGATGATGAAGATGATTGCACATCTATGAAAAAGTTACGTAATTGAAACACGGGCTTGCAGTAGAACTTCCAATAATTATGGTGTGCTGTGGTTTCAAGGGCCCGCCAGTGGAATTCGAGTCGGCCTGGTTTTCTTTTGCCAGTAGCTTGTCACTTCAGCACTTGTTTGGAGAGATGAGTAGGGCAGGGTCTGCACATAATATTATCCCAAAATGTTAGTTTTATTCGTTTCTAATGTCTGCTAGTAATCTCCATTACAATTTTAAATCTCAATGTAACTTGAGGACCTTTAAAAATACTTTTTGTATTAAGAGAACAATGTTAATTTTTAACAACGGTTTCTGTATTTTTGTGGTTTATCTTGTAGCCTTTAGTTTTGTTCAATAAATAATATTTTGCTGTATTGTATGTCAACAGTTAAAAGTGCTGAAATGTTTATTTGAAACTCTTTACTGTAGACTCAGCCTTTCCATCATCCGCTGGTGGCTACCTCGCGGACCTTGCGGATTGCGACACCGAGAGAAAAATTTGAGAAACTCAACCAGCTTCATTCCAAATAAGGAACCCTATAAGGAATACACCTGTTTCAAAATGGCGGATTTTTGTGCTCAATTTTAAAGGGCTTTTGACTTCGCGTCCGATCCGAGGCCCATTATTAAGTATTGTTTATTTTGAGAAACATGTAATGTTTTTTACCCGATTGCCGAAGGAGGGTTATGTTTTTTGAGAGTATGTATGTGGGTATGTACCTATGTATGTCTCATTCTTTGGCACGCTCTACAGCCTAAACCGTTTGACGGATGTCAACGTATCAGATGTCATTAGAATCATTTCAGTTGTGGGAATAACATAGGCTTGTTTTTCCGGAATTTTAAGTTAGTTTTAGATATTTACGTTTTTGTATTATGACATTATTATTGTTTCAACCGTGTTTTCCCACCTTTATTTTTATCTTATCAACAAATTTTAATTAAAGGTGTGACTAAAATTGCTTCCTATGTGATTTGTAATCCGTATCATCCGAGGTATTATAAAGATATCTAGAGTGTAGATACATATTATAGAGACGCACCTAAAAGATAAAAACCGGTCAAGAGCGAGTCGGACTCGCGCACCGAGGGTTCCGAGCATAATGTGATAATGCTTATAATGTGCAAAACAGAGTCCTTTTAACATTATTATGATACCCCACTTGATCTAGGTAGTATGATACTTCACTTTATAATTTTAACCAGTGACCAATAGATAGACAAACAGACAGACAAACGGACTGATTCATACCATAAGGTTTTCTTTTTACCATTTTGGTTTGGAACCCTAGAAGAAAATCTACTTAATTCGGGTTTGAAATGTTGGGTCGATGGGGTCCCGGCGCTTACAAGCTTACTTCAGAGTCGCAAAAGCGCTTGGTCGATGCAACTTGTGACCAAAGGGCTGGCAGTTTTCTCTCTCAAAGAATCAGCTTCGCTATTTAGTGAGGCAACGCTGCCAGCTTTTGAGCACCATGCCATGGGGGCTTTATTTAGGCTTAATTTAGTTTTAAGTTACCCACATTCAACATTGAGAACGGCTGTAAGTCTAACTATCGCTAACTTTTCACTTCATTTATTTGCAATCTAATTAACCGAAAATCATTTAAACCAATAGTATGATTGCACGCTATACGGTAATTAGCGAATTGGTAAACTGATCGTATTGCAACCGGCCGGAAGCTTGTCCGTCTGTTGCGATCGTAAGTAGAGCGTTACATTAGGAGTTGAATGACTAGTTGAGCGTGACTCAAGAATTAGGCTCTCCTAATAAGCCCTCTGGCTTTAAATGGTCAGTACTTAATACAGTTAAAATATATATTGGACACGTATTTTTTCTTGCGTCAATGAAACAAAAAATTACTTCGCGTGACGTCAAGTTTTGGCACGATTTTTATGATTCTGTAACGAGAAACCCTTGTACACAGACAGACAGGCGGAGAACAAAATTCCGTAGCCAACAAGAAACCTGTACAGGTACACAGACAGACAGAAAGACAGACGGCGAAGCGATCATTATAAGAGTTCAGTTTTAGCTTTTCAGGTAAGTATGAACAAAAAATGTTGTCACAAGCCCCTCTCCCGAGCTTTACCTAACTTTGCCAATTTTTATTGATTTAGTAAACTAAAAAACATGTGTCCAATATTTTTTGATTATCTAACTAACGGACTACTTAATTACAATTTTTTATATTTATTTTCTAATCATAGCTCGTGATGGTGTGAGAATGATTACATTATTAAATAATGATGATTTAGATTAAAAATGACAAAAAATAGCCACTGAAGCAAACAACAAAAATGGCATTCTAATGCTGACACTTCACTGACCGTACTTGTCCAATGTTTGTCATTCCATCTCTGTTCTTCAGGTGATAAACGAAAGAGACTCGACAAGAATATTTGTCAAATACCGCTAAGTGAAGTTGGTACTTCACAGCGCATAGCCTGGTGGCTAACATAAGTAAATAGCACGTAATCGGTGCGTTTCGTTGCGTGCGCGCTGTTAGGAAATTTGGCTGTCTTTACGGTTTCATCATCTTCACTTCTGACTTCAGTTGCTTCGCTTCAGTGACAATTGCGATAGACTAACTAAGTATCAAGGTGAGTAAGCCTCTTTAAATTGCAAGAAACAGGTAAAAAAAAAATGTGCTGCCTAAAAAGCAGTCTATGAAGCAAAATGCCTAAAATAATTGTCTACATGGAAACTTACTTCGACTAAATCGCTTAGGAATCATAACGTATACTTGGTATACGTTTGTTTTGTAGGCGTAATGTAGGCGTTTTGGTTCCTAGTCTTCTATACCTCTATAACTAGTGTCCGACCGAAACAGGATTTTCTACCGAAACCGAAATCGAATCTCTTCGGTATCTGTCTCAGTTTCCGCCGAAACCGAAACTTTTTAGGTATGTAAAAATCTACTGTTTACTAAATAACTGTTAAAGGCTGTAACCAGAGTTTAGACATTGACAGTTATTCAATTATTAAAAGAGGAGAAAATTTTACGAAAAATTCTAAAACCGAATGAGTGGGAGTGTAGTTAAGAGCTGAATAACTAACCTCACAAACCCTGCCTAAGTATAACCTTTAGTTAAAATGCCGCACAGCCATCTTGAATTTTTAGACAGCATGATCAAAAACCGTTTTTGAAATAATTCCTACTTAGGTATTTGTTGGTATTACATGCAAGAAATTAAAAAGCAAAATACAAAAAGAGTATTTATTGGTTCAAATGCTTAAAATATTAATCAAAGCAAACATCAGACATATCACCGCAAACGTTGAGCAAAGATCTCGAGCTTTGGTCCACAAAATATTTGGTCCACAAAACAAGCACCGTACAATAATGGTAACTGAAAAGCGACAGGAAAGAGATGCTACCACTAAACCCTGCTTTACGTTAATTACGAAACGTTTATTCGTAGGTATATCTAAAGTGTTAAAGCGCAGGGTAGCTTCTAAACTTAAGTATGACAATGAAAACGATCCACAGTTCGAAACAGATATTAAAATGATGCTAGGTGAAATTGTAAGACTGAATAGAGTCACTATTGGGAAGAAAGAAACAAGTGACATAAACATGAAACCATATTATGCCACATTTAAAGACAATTTTTTAAATGAAGATGCTGCGGGCATTCCCTTGAGATCTTCAGAATTTTGTTTTTACTGAATTTAAGAAACTTTCGGCTAGCGACTGTACAGATCTGTCTAAAATAGTTAGGCACGAATGATCTAAAAAAAAGAAGATTGTTAGTTTGAAGAGTAAACTTTAGAACGAAAGATTGTGTGAATACAAGGATAATGACATTAGTTTTGTTCATTCATCCCTACTGTTTTAAAAAGACCATGTTCTTTATAAGAGGTAGTTTTGAACCTAGGGTCGTTTTCTTATTCAGCGGTAGCTACAACTGATTAGTCAATGACGAGTTGGCGGAAGCTGCCATCGATGCCGAAGAGTTCGTCGTAGTTTGTGGGCTTTCCAGGTCTAAGGGATTCATCAGCCTTGATGTTTTCCTGCTCGTTGAACCAAGGAGTGTACTCCTCCATCTTCTTTACCCAGGATTCTGGAAACGAAATAGAGGTTCTTTAGCGTATTTATGTTTTACGCAGACAGTAATTGCTTTTTTGTTGATAGCATTATCGGGATCAGAAATATGATATCTAATCTCCAAAATTAGTTTCAAAATCACAAAAGTCAAAATGGGCACGTACGAGTACTTAAAATGAATCAATGCAGGAACATTTTCAGCAGGATAAATAAAATTATTAACGTTTTTTAAATACGCATACTCAGTGGTAGATTGAAAAAGATATTATGAAAAGGTTTTCCGCAGTATAAAAATATGTTATTGCTTGAACTAGTGCAGTACGTACTGTGTAGGTCATCCAAAGAGCCAGCGTTGCCACCAAACTCAGTCGGCATCATTTCCTTAGGAACGTACTTGTAGAGATCATTTATGTCAGAGTGCAGGAAAATCTGGAAATAAATTTGTCACACTATGTATTAATTTTCATAAATAAATGCGTCATAGACAGTCATATTATACAGAGATATAAACAAGCTTCATGTCTGTAAACGAAGGACGACATGAAAAGGTTATAATTTTAAAGAGAGGTCACTACACTACCTACTTGTCACTTGTAAATAATATTGTTTAGAGTTCAAAGGCATAAAGAAGAAAACTAATTATATTGTTTGACTAATTTGACTAATGTACATAATTATTTATTCATGGTTTTTTAAAGATTAAACATACTTAATGTATGTAGTATCTGTTTCATTAGACTTTTTAAATGTTAAATCTTCTATTTCTTGACTTGTTGTAAACAAAGATAATAAAAATAGTATCAAATAGGTTACGATTAAAACTGTCTTTTGGAATAAAAGTAATTCATACCCTTTCTCTGATCTTTTCCTTGATGAAGGGTTTTACGAAGTTGACGATCTTGTCAACGAGAGGTGATACGTTGATGACGTGCACTTCCTTCAGTTTGACGGGGTAGGCTTCCTGTTAACAGAAAAATAACAAAAATAAATTAAATTTGTAGCAGTGGCGGAAAAAAGGGGAGGCCTTTGACCAGCAGTGGGACGCTTCAATAAGCTAAGACACAAAAACTGTGTAGGTATTGAAATCAGGGTTCATAACTTGTTAGTTAATAAAATAAATAACTTGAGATTTGAATAGACGAGAAAAAACAAGGTAGTTTCTTAATGACCTATATTCTGAAAACCAAGCACTAAGGGCTTTATTAGTATACTTTACTATGCCTTAATATTTGATTCAACATAATCGTAAGCCCATCAATAATTGCTTAGAGGGCTGGCGTTGACTTCGGATAACACATAGTTAATTAAGTCATCTGGAGAGGTAATGAAGCTTCTAGAAAAATGCCCCCAGGCAGCTAAGTAGGACACAATTTTCTACTCACGATAGTAGTAGCCATGTTAGGGGTTGGTAAGAAATAATAAAAAAATGTACTGTCCGTTTCATGCAAGCATGCGGTCAGCGTTCCCGAGCCGCACAAAGCGTTTTTGCTTTTCCTTCATCGTCCGTACAGCCTAAGAACGCGAATTCCCTGTCCGCGTCTGGGTTCCCTGAGCACTACAATCTGGCAGTTTCCAAGTCTAGGGTAAATGGGCATTTACTAGGCAAGCATGCTCCATCGTAAACCAATCTCATGTCATAAAGAAGGGAACTACTTAGACTCTTCAAGACTTATATCTGCGGCTGCTGCGGCCTAATCATAATCACGTTCGTATTTTTCCATTTCTCTTTTGTTTCAACCTACCTGTACACACACTAGGAACTTCTTGACGAGGGTTGGCGTGAACTTAGCGAAGTGTGTCGGCGTGGCCACGGACGCATCTAGTATGTACACATCTCCGGCCACACCCTCCTTCTCCTCGTTAAGACGCACGTCGCCTAACATGAGAGCCAGTTTGAAAGCGTCTGCCACGTTGGGGGTGGTGACGTCTTTGTCTAAGCCTGGGGAAATGAAAGAGATGATGAGTTTAGTTTTAGTCAATTAGAGGTTTTTAAACTAAAGAAGCGCTTTTGGATTCAATAGTAGAACAAAATTGAGAGGATGCTTCCAATGGCGATGGATCTCAGTAGGTGGAGATCTTGGAACTTAGAACAGGAAAGCTTCGATTTATTCTTTCTTTAGCCTGAATTTAATTAGTATAAAATTTTTATGGCTCGAAATTGAAGATAAATTAAAAATGTGTGTTGACATTGTAATATAAAATAAGGCTGTGTTTAGTTTACCTCTCATGAGAATGACTCGACGCCCATTCGGGGTCAATCCTGGTAAGGGTGGCATTTGCCTGTAACATGAAAAAACATCTGATATAAGAGGTGCTTACAGATAGATTGGAAAAATGGTGTAGCGACCCTAGCGCCACACGCGAGTGACGTCACTGTTCTACATCGCGCTAACGAAGTTTCTCAAGTCGGTTGCATAAATACAACTTCCAACTCTCTTCCTTCGGACTTCGGTCCCCAGGCATAACATCTGCTTGGAGAGAGATCTCTCTATTGGAGTCCTCCCCAAAATGGTAAAGGCAGAAAAAGTTCATCATTGTTTTGTCAAGCATCATTTTCAGAGTTCTGTAGTACAGTCAAGTGCAAAAATATAGGTGCATACAACTTACTCAAAAGTATGTCCCATGGCTCATTATGTCGGCGAATTAAAGTTGTGATATTGGTGTAGTGATGGATTAATTCGATACACATTTTTACACTTGACCGTACAAAGAAAAAAACAGTAGTACTGAAATTTCTGTTGGCGTAACTTAAAACTTGCATTACCTAAGAGATATCTTCGTTGCAAAGTCACGTGCTATAAACGACGATAAGAATAAGTACCATTATAATTATATTTAAAATCGCAATTAATTTTAAATGCAGCAGGATTCCCCTTTCTGCGGAAACAGTCGACCGCGACCCTTAATATATTTTGCATCTTATTACTCTACTCTTAAGGTTTACAATAGGTATAGCTGTGTCGCTCGCTATATCGAGAGTATTATAAAGATTGCTGGATAACATTGTGTATGGTATTATTAGGTAGTTTGTTTAATTGATATTGTTAGCATCATTGTATTTAATGACGTAAACAACAGAGTTAAGCTAGTAGTGATTTTTTCCCAGATAACCGGAACAGGATTAACTTACTACTTACATAGAAACTATGTGCTTTGTTGGCAAAATTAAAACGTTGCTATGCTTTTCACTTCTTGTGTCCAATAGAATTGATATACAGGTAGAGTCGAGGAAATTAATTCCTGACCCACCATAAAACATTTTCATAGTAAACGTCATAACGATGTTCCTATGGGATGTCACTATGACGTTTACTGGGAAAAGGTTCCATGGTGGGTCAGGAATTAATTTCCTCGACCGTACTTAATTTAAAATACAACTTGCGTAGGTACCTTTAATTAAAGAGAATATAATATCTCTGTACCATTAATTTCGTAATAGTATGGCACTTAGACCCCTGCTTAAGAAAATAGCGTCTTCTATGAATACAATGAAAAAGCTCTAATAGATGACGCTATTGTGTTAAGAGATCTAAATGTCAGAAGAAATGAATGAGACAGAGACCTCTCTATAGTGAGATTAGCTACGGCAACCTTATTATTTCAAAAGGAACGTGGCAGTGTAGGTACTTGATTTATTCGTCTTATGTTTTACAATGACTTTCCACACACAAGGACATCGCATCGCTGTCAGTGCGACAACACAACACTTGACAACTTGCTTGACAGTCACATGTTGACCGTTGAGCCGCAATGATGCCAAAGTGTGCTTGAAAAAGCGCCAAAATAATACACTCACGGCATAAGACAAATATGGGTGTGATCTGTCACCAATATATTGTTACCTCTGTTTATAAACTATTCTTTACTGAATATTGCTGCTTAATCACCAAGCACACTTTCGTTAATATAGGCCTCGTGATTATTATGTCCTATACATAAGACATAAACCGCAATTTGTTTGTAGCTCATGTTCTATACTGAGGTTCTATACAGAGTTCAATTTTAAACTGACAAATTGAATGCAGGTAGGTAGGAGGAATGGATAGGCGGCAATGTATACAATTTTACCAGATCATTACCAGTCGATGCTTAATAGGGTGAAATTGGAATACAGCGCCATGTTTTGCCTATGCTATGATTTTGTTTGAATGGGAACCACGGACGGGAAAACGTCGTGATGTCCGTTATGATCACCTATTTTGATTCCCCTAGTAACTACAAAATTTGTATAGGGGGTATCAAAATAGGTGGACCTAGTGGACATCACGAAAAAGTTAGTGTGCGGCGTCCTGAGGCACGATGTATGGCCGATCTTAAGAGGTGCGAGGGGCCGAAGATAGAGTGTTGTGGTGCGCCATGGAAGAGGCCTATGTCCAGCAGTGGACTGCTGTGGGCTGAAGACAATGATGATGATTGTATGAGGTGACTAGCATATGCCCCGTGACTTTGCTCCGTGAAATATAACAAAATGGGTTAGTTCCCTATCCCGTGGGAATTTCAAAAAAATCCTTCTTAATGCACCTCTGGGGTACTCAAGGTATACGTTTGCCAAATTTCAAGTCTCTAGGTCCAGTAGTTTAGGCTGTGCGTTGCCTGTCAGTGAGTCAGCCACGGTATTGTTTTAAAGGTACAGGTACAGTTCCTTGTGTATAGAACGTCATTGATGTTTTAACCGTCCTGTTTTCAATCGACTTACACAATATTAAGGATTTCCTGGAGCTCGGGCCGTGTCACATCCCGGTCGGTGAAGAACTCCGGAACAGCTGAGCGCATCGTGAAGTACATGTCCAGTTTACGCTTGGTCTTCTCCAGGGAGAACTTGCAGCCGCGGAGGAAGGTCATGATACGCTGGTCATCTGCGGAAGACAATTATAGATTGTCGACATTTTTCGCTTCTAGAACTTCTTTACTTCGGATTCGGACATTCAAGATGACAATACAAGTTGGGTGGCTGGATTCAAGTGTCCGAGAATGTAGCATGCGCAATCATGGTAATAAACGCCCCAATGGTAGACACGTTAATTCCAATAATGGACACCCTGCATGTCACCTTTATTGCTACGTATTAAGATTGCAGGTGTCAACTATTGGGACAACGTTTAAGGAGTCAAATAGGCTCTTACGGTGTACCGTTTTGTCTTTGTAACTTATCTATGTAAGTAAGTACAATATTATTATTAATGGCACATTTTTTTGCAATTTTGTTCCTAATCCCAAACCTTCTAGAACCCTATCATCAGCATCTCCATCCTATTTACGACCCAGTGCGAGGCACAGGCCTCCTCCCAGAAAGAGAGGTCTTGGGCCATAGTTCCCACGCGCGCTCAGTGTAGATCGGGAACTTTACATGAATCATTGATATATGCTAAGCAGGAGTGTGCATGCAAGTTTCCTCAGATAAATTCTGAAAAACTCCGGCTCCTCTTTATCCTGACTAAACCACTAGGCTACCACTACCTGTAACACAACCCCATAGAACCCCTCGATCCTCACCGAATTCATCAGGTAGATGCGGCTCCTTCTTTAGCCACTCCTTGATGTGCGCCAAGTCAGCATCCTTGGTCTCCGCGTTCTCGTTCAGTTCCTCGCGGATCTTCTGCCACATCTCACCAGCTGGCTGTTCCAGGGTCATCTTGGCTTCTTCTGGTCCTGGAATGAAGATAATTGGGATTAATATCAAGGCAAGTTCAAAATGTTTGACTTTGGTTTTCTTGGTAGAGAAGACATCACGTTACGACACGTTATTTATTTGTTAGAGGCCTGATTATTTTGTTCGCTGTTGCATGCTGGACCATCTCTTTCCCTCACTACATTATACCTTTTGAAGAAAGAGATGCTGAATGCGATAGCTAGCGCCGCGTGCGTTAGACTATAACTAATAAGCCTTCCTATAACCGAAACGCAATACAAACTTAAGGTTTAATTAGGTAATCCCATTGGGGCTGATTACACTATCAATATTTTGATACTGGTTTATCGTTATCAATAAGCTGTGTTAGGCTAATCTGTATTTGGCTATATTTCTTAAAATTGGTAACAATATGCAAGACTTCAATTTATTCTGTCTACTGTCTGTCTACGCCAACCTCTACATCATGTCGAACGCATGCCACACGTCGTTAAAGAAAGCATGGAATTCGCGAATTTTTCGGCAATTTGTTCTTCCGCCTGTAATTTATTTATTTTATTTTATTTACCTATTATTAAGAAACTGGTGCCTTTTCAGGGTTCCGAGCGAAAATGGCAAATACGGAACCCTTATAGTTTCGTCATGTCCGTTTGTCCTCCGTCCGTTATAAACTATTTGTACTAGAAAGCTGTAAATTATTGTGATTATTTTGACGGATTATTTCGTTTTACAGGATGGTAATGACATAAAATCGGCCCCCTTAGGTCCAGGACTGCTGTAGGTGGATATCCGATCTTCTCCGTCGCGGGAAAGATTGGACTGTCCGATCATTGTTACCTATTCAAAATACAGTAGGCAGCGATTGCCAAACTTTCAATTTTACAGACGACTCGTCAAAAATACAAGAAAGACATCGCTGGCAACTTCGTACTCGTAGTCGCAAGAAGCCCTAGAATCAGCTATACAGATTTATTTTTACTTTCTTCCCTCTTACCTTTTCTAATATCTGTCACATAATTCTTTCCTATAATTGCCTATAATTTCGTTTCCTTGTGAAAGTTTGAGAGTAATAGATTTACCAAATTTTTGTATTGGGGGCAAGATCGGATATGTACTTAAAATAACTGTAAATACGAAAAAGAAAGTTTTCAGTTATTGGTGGCTCCAATTTATATACGTTTCAGAACAGATAACATTGGATATATTACTTTTGGAGACCCTATTCTCTAAGCATTACAAGTGCCTCTACGTCTACATCTAGTGTTACCTCTTGATGGCCAGCTAATCGTCGCACTTAAAAAAAAGTTAGTCTTATCTTTTCATAAGGACAAAACAGTAACCGTTGATTTTATAAAATTATCCGATATTCGGGCATAAACGATGGTTATTTCTTAACCACTTACGCCATATTACAACAATCTGATATGAAGAAAAAAAAATTTACCGCGGTCTCTCAACAAGTCTAAAATCCGTCCGGTAATACCCCAACGTAGTTACCTTAATAATCATATTATTATTATTACACATTTCAAAATGTTCGGATATTCCAACGCGGAAAGCGGTTGCATTCGGGAGCTAGAACGTGTAATGAGATTGTCGGCCTTCTTTACGGCACACGAGGTAGGTACATTACAAATACACTCTTTCCTTCTACCCTTATTCCACCCCGATATAGTTCTGAGAGCTACAATATCATACAAAACTACAAAATACTTAAGCATCCAAACATTTATCTGTCATTAAGACTCATTACCATTACCCTCCAAATCCATTACCATTGGTAATGTACTTACCACTATACAGTCTTCAATTGGACCAACATTGCTAAACGTAATTTTTACCTATTTCTTAATGCCCGCATGTATGCAATTTATGCGCTTGCGATGACGAAACTATTTCTAACCTTGTCGCATGACGACATGGTTATGCCTGTGGCTTCAAGACTGATGACTAATGCCTTGCACTAATTTTGTATCCACGAGTTTAGATGGAACTGTACCTAAGAGAAGTTTTAACAAGTTGGATTTGACAAGTGCTAAGTAGGTATCTCAATTAGATTTTGTAATTATAAATTTATTTTACCTTATTTTTTTCATTACACATCCCATGTGAGTAGGTATTTAAAAAAAACAGGTATTTGAATTAATTTATAATCGTAAAAACTAAATTTTAAGTTTAATTCAAAACAGTAAATCCTAAATTGAAAATGAAATAAAATATCTTAACAGTATAAATTGTATCGGGGCCTACCGAAAATTAACCCTCATTTTCCATCAGGGGGTCGGAGATAGCTTCGACACTGGGGGTCCGCTGCCCCTATTCGCCTACCGCCAGGGGGCCGTGCCCCCCCTGCCCTCCACTACGCTACGCCACGGATTAAAGTTAAACCGTCTTAGGTAATTTTTTATTTCACGACAAGTCAAATGGGCTAATAAAAATAAACAGATCGAGAAACAAAACATTGAGAACCTCCTCCTTTTTGTGGAGTCGGTTAAAAATACGCCATAAGTATATTGGCTGATTGGCTATAATTTATTTATTTATTTCAGTAAGATTACAAATTAGACTTACAGTTAAAAAAAAAACAAAACGCCAATGATTACCCTAATGATTACCCTATACCGTTAGCCTGTCATGTTCGAGAGCATCTTGCATTTGTAAAACCTACTTTTATTATCAAGCTTTTTTGCTGACGATTAATAAAGTTCAATTGAACTTTTCTAAACGTATACCAAATTTCAAATTAATCTGACCACTAGAACTGTGTCAAAATCCAATCGGAAAATCTGACACAAACATAAAAATCAGTGCGCTCTTTCCGTACGAAATTATTACCGTAAATTTATTTTAAACTCAATTTAACTTTTATCAGTAAAAAAAGTAATTTATACGTGAAAGGTTTCGCCTCTTGGATAATAAGAGTTTTTAACGATCACGAAGTTTATGTACCGTAACTGTTTTCGTGAGGTAAAAAACCTGAATTCAGAAACTTTCACCTAACGTTAGGTTACCACGCAAGACTTTAATATTCTCCTAGCCAGTTCTAGGTACTGCTAAGGTTCGTCCATTTATTATGTGCGCTGATTTTGCCAATTTTTCGATCCCCCTCCCTCCAACTGCAACCTCCCCGTAATCTCACGTGAGATTTTTGAAAATGCGTATTTTTCAGTTCAGTGCTTGATTTCGTTAAATTCCTTATTCCGTAATTTTTACAATGTTTTTTACGGAAAAAAAATTACGTGATATTTTGCCGAGACCCCTTCTCTCCCCACGTGAAATTGACTTAGATTCCAGCCCCCTTCCCCCCCAAACGACTCACGTAATTTATAGACGGTCTCTCGCTGATTATCGGAGGCAACAATTTTGTGGTGGAGATAGAACAATGGGTACACTTGTTAACAATCTTTGGGAAAGTCCTCTATTGTATGGAGAGTCGATGCCCTGAGCCTTTAGTGTAACTTTGGACACAAGGAAACGTTTATTTTGGCCGTCGATTACACTAGACGCTTTGAGCGCCCAGTGTAATCGGCAGCCAAATAATACGTCTCGAACCCTATGGTTATATGTATATGTCTATACATATACAGCGTATGGACGGTACTTCTTTTTCGTTTAAAATTCAGTGAGACTGCAAAGTCAAACTTTGCGTTAAAGTGTCAAATAGTATGAGAATTGTTTGTTGTCGATACGTGCCACTGGAGGCGCTGCCAATTTGCCCATAGTAATCGAGACGTTAATTTTTCATGTGCAATAAGATGGCTTCCGTAGCCAATCTTTTTAAAATGTTTATTTATTTTATCTACACACATATCATAAGTCCTCTATAATGCGTTCAGAAACCGTAGAAAATTACCAACATTTCAGCACGATGACGTCTTCGCCGCCAACCACCACGACCACCACCACCTCCAGTAAAGTAATAGTCATTACGACATCGAATTCGATATCATAATGAGTTTTCGATATCGAATTCGATGTTTCAAATTTGAAAACCAACGTAATTTACAATCATAGTGAAATAAAACGGATCACTCACTTATATAAGTCGAATTCAGTCCGACATGTATAAATAATAATGTGATTTTTTTACAATAAAAAAAAAACAGTTTCCGAAACGTCAGCTCGGTATGTTTGTCTATGATTAAAAAAAAACAGTCAAATTCGTGGCAGGTATGGGTATGATAAATGCCTTCGGCTTCTGAACCCATCTTAAGAGTACTTATAATATGTGTGTAGATAAAGTAATGTATGCAACTCCACATAATTAGGCCTTAAAACACTCATTATGTAGCAGTTGCATAAACTACTATAGAGTTTGAATGTTAATTCCAATAAATGACATCCTACGATGTCAACCTTTATTGCTACGTATTAAGATTGAAGGTGTCAACCATTGGCACAGCGTCGGGCACCGGGACATTTGACTTACTTCTGAATACCATCTACTAGGTGCCAACTTCAAAAATGCACGCAGAACTCTGATTAGACTAGGTGCCAACTTCAAAAATGCACGCAGAACTCTGATTAGAAGAATGGATTCGTTAGGTGACTTAGATGCTCAATTTCAGTAACATCATCGCACGCGCTGATGTTTGAATTTGCTCATACATTTTTATAGGCGTTTAATATTAAACGGTATAAGTAATAAAATATTTGAAAAATATTTCATATTTATAATTTTCTGCCCATAAACACTACCCCCACAAAACAAAATATTATGTACGTATTAGACATAATGAAAACGGGATATTGACCGCGATTACCTTGTAGGTCATTATGTGTAATGCAATTAACCGCGAATCATTTGAAACTGTTAAAATATGATGTACTTAGGTACTTAATTATAGCTAAGTTAACGCAAAACACCTGTCCTGTTTGTAGAGATCTACAGGATAACCATTACAAAATTCCTGATTTTTTTACGGTTTCAGAGAGAAAAAGAGTTGTGTCTAGTAAGAGATTATAACAAACATTATTATTATGACTAATAATTATTATTATGACTAATAATTATTATAACAAACATTATTATTATGACTAATAATTATTAGTCATAATTATAACAAACATTATTATTATGACTAATAATTTCCGACAAAACAAAGGGTGAAAATGACACTTCCGCATGTGTACCGAACATACTTTTTACACATTTGCGAAAAAAATTACAATGAAACCAAATTCAACAAATAAAATAAATTAAAATGCGTTTATTTCGGACAACAGAAACTAGAGCCTAAAGTTTTATGGCCTAGCACTAAGCAGCAGAAATATGAAGTCGGTGCGGTGCGAACGGAATATTCTTTGAATGAAGCACCGAATTTTATTTTATTTCACTTATTTATCATTATTTTAGAGGATTATTTTACGTTTTTTTTTTCTAAGGTTTTTTTTTTGAAGGCGGTTTTACTTTTTTGTTAAAAAAAAATTATTTCATAATTTTACGTTGATCTAACATTTTCAGAATTATCCTCCAACTCCTAACCGTTAAGGAGTTGTACCTTCCATCATCAGCTCATCAACATGGGATGATGACTACCAGACACAAATACTTGAATAGCCTTAGAAAAAATAATAGAAACACATAATACGTGCCTATAAAATTTGAGGGTTGCCCTCGATTTCCCTGGGATCCAATCATCAGATCATGACTTGGTGACAATGGGACCAACTCAGGAGTATAACACTTACGAATAAAAAAAAAATTCAAAATCGGTCTACAATTGACGGAGTAATCGATTAACATACATAAAAAAAAAATACATATAGTGGAACGTAGAACCTCCTCCTTTTTTTGAAGTCGGTTAAAAACCAAATTCGGTGAGCCCGGCGTCAGATTCCCTAATTTACCTATCCCCCCGCCGGGCCCGGCTCCGTCATTCAGCTCCACCGTCTCCTCGGAAAAGTAAAAAGCACTAGTACGAAAAATCCAACTTTCCGCATGATAGGTACGGTAGCCGTATAAAGTAACACTTTTTAGCAACTGTATTAAAAAAGTATAATATTAAGTTAAGTATCATTCTGCATTAGCAATTGTGTTTCTTTATTTCACGGAACCTAATGTAACTACTTTATACATACAAGCAATACCCTTTTCACGTTTTGTCACGGCCCCGAGCGCTCTTTCGCTCTGTTTCTTAATTTTAATTGCCGCTTAACATAACGTTTACGTTTGTTAGCGTTTTATGTGCAGTGAGATATTTAAAAAAAGCATTCTTGTGCGAAATTGGGGCTTGAATTTTAATAGTATTTGGGTAATTATGAAGAAAATTATTACCTTAACGTATGTGGTACTGTTGTTTTCATATCGTTTATTTGGATTCTTAACGAATTAATGTCTTAATTTTAGTGTCAATAGCTTAAATTGTCCATTCCTAAACATACGGTTAATCAAAGAGTCTCAATGACCGATCCGACCGATCAAATCTTTATTATAATAATATAATTTTTCAACTGCCTATCTTCTGTTATCCGTTCTTATCAACTATGCTACCTTACTCGCTGCACTCGATACATGTGTCTATTTGAAATCCTTCGGGCCCAACGTCGTCGGTTCTAGCAGCTACGAACCCAGCCATACGTCGCTTCATTTGGCAGACACATTACATTTAAAGTACCTATTTAATGTGACCATTTTTGTTGCAAAAACTGCCTAAATTAAGGAATGGAATGTAAAAAGATAGCATGATGACACGATCATTATCTCACATTTGGTTCAGCAAATCACGCAGATTTGAGCATGCACGCAATATTTTTTAGTATGTACAGTTTTTGCGCTGAACTTTCTATTGGCAGTTCATCAGTTTTTAGCAAATACGGTCCAAATAGCGTGATGAATGTTGATTTTATTGGAAAGTTAATGTTTCGTTAAATCAGAACTACCTAAACGTTATCTATACCTATAAAACGTACCGTGACTGACTGACTGACACACAACGCACAGCCTAAACCACTGGTCCTAGAGACTGGAAATTTAGCAAACATGTATCTTGTGTATATCCTAGAGGTGCACTAAGAAGGTATTTTTCGAAATTCCCACGGGATACCGAACCAGTCCATTTTTAATTATTACACGGGGCAAAGCCGCGGGTCATAATCTAGTTTTTAATAAGTATTCAAAATTCTGAGCCTGGTCCTTTATTAGGAACTATGCTTTCGTGTAACGATATGATTCCGAATACGAGCACGATCAGCATCATCAAACTCAAATCAAACTAAAGCTAAACCATTCTGAGCTGTCATTTTGCCTACGGTGAAACCAATCGTTCGTTCAATTGTCTTGAAAAATGCCTCGGTATCGCTTTCGACTGTCATGACCTGCGATACTAATTTTATTGTTTCATTTTCAAAGCGAGCTCGGCTTCATCATCAGCCTATTTACGTCCCACTGCTGGGCACAGGCCTCCTCTCAGAATGAGAGGGCTTGGGCTATAGTTCCCACGCCGGCCCAGTGCGGATTGGGAACTTCACACACACCATTGAATTGCTTCACAGGAGTGTGCAGCTTTCCTCACGATGTTTTCCTTCACCGAAAAGCTCATAATAAATTACAAATGTAATTTCGCACATAAATTCCGAAAAACTCAGAGGTGCGACGGTGCGAGCCGGGGTTTGAACCCTCGACCCTCTGCTTTAGAGGCGATATGTCAAACCTAGGCTAATTAAACTAACTAATTAAATTAAACTAGGCTAGCTCGGCTTGGAAATGTGATAACCTAACCAACTTAGAAAAGTTGAAAAACCCCCGACATTGTCATTTCAAAGTTCAATATTTCAAAAACGGGTGAACCGATTTTATTGAAACTTAGCTAAGAACCATCTCGATTACACTAGAGCTTTCGATTAAAAAAAACCGCATCTAAATCGGTTCATCCATTTGGGAGGTATGATGCCACAGCTGATACACAGATACACAGACACACAGATACACAGGTCACAACCCCACTTTTTCCTCGGGGGTTAAAAATGAACGCGATTGTGATTCCGAGCGAGTTATGCCATTCCATTATTCATAAACGTCACTCAAGCCTCCATTAGTTAAAATAGGTTTCGTCTTCTTCCTACTAACGGAAATGTTAATGTGACAAAAAAGGACAAACGAACTTTAACGGCATTAGGCGCTAACCTGGCGTTAACGTGACGTATTTGTATCGTCTGACGTTACGTTAAGCCTGGGTTATTCTATAACTCAGGTCCGGTACAAGTCGGCCTTACTACAGTAAATTTGGGATTAGCACTCAAACGATGTCGAAGAACTTATTAGTAACTAATCGGCAGCTACCTAGTCTAAGGTCAGTCATTAAAAGTACTATGTAAAGGTCAGGTCATTACTAACTAATAATTAAGTTTATCAAACCCATTCTCCCTTAACTCCTAGAGATCTTACTTTCCGAAGAAGAACGGCATAAAGTCTGGAAGCCGATTTAGTTCAATTAGAACGTTAAATGGGTAGAGTAGGGTTTGAAATTGAAGTGCTCTTTCTTACTGTTAAGGACTTGGTTGAACTATAAGAGTTTGATCTGTATTCGTTCGCGTGGTCAGATGTTACGTGATGTGGGAACAAAAATAAGGTGTTGGTTTGTTTGCAAAATTGTATATACATTTTCAGTGGAGTGGAGTTAAGTAGAAATAAATACCTGTCAGTTAATTAGATCTCTCTGTAACAGTTAATCGCGAAAGTGAGGGAATTCTTGAAAACGCACAGCAGCCATTTTTCTCTCCTAGCGTGCAGTTGGTACCTAACGGTTGAAATTTACTGTTTTATATTTAAATGAGGACAAAATATAACCGCTCCTAGTAACTGTTAGGAAGTAACTAGGCACTCGTCATATCACTGATTCTTTTTTTGCAGTCAACGCGTAAATTGGAATACGATTCACGTCAAGAATACCTAAATATGATCTTTACCCTCGAAGTGTGGCCGCCCTCACTTCGCTCAGACACCTCCATACCTTGCTATGAACGGTATATTTTTTCGAACACTTAACTATCAACACGTGTGATACATCTCGCCTAGTTAAAAAATTGGTTGAATTCCTTAGAAAATTTCCTCCCAGCGTCTGGAACTTTCCATATAATTGCACCCATTCCTCTATAATAATAGACGCTTGGCTTGGCTACAATGCTATTTCTTAATAACCATCATTTCATTTTTTGCCGCCATCTTAAGAGGTCAATGGACGGACATTTCAAAGTCTTGTTCGTATTGTAGAATACCGTTTGGTACATTTCAGTTAGTGGTAAGTTCTTATTTGACGTGGTAGTTTTTGTGAAGTCTCTTGGTAGTTTTTTTTTGTTTCTGAAATCGTGTTTCTTTTGACTTCCTAATGGAATGTGTTTGTTAAGTAGAGCACTTATTTAGTTTTTGTAACAATTGAAAAAGCAATCTTCTCTTCTCTTAGAAGTGTTCAAAATTATTACCTACTAGCTGTTGCCCGCGACTTCGTCCGCGTAAATTTCGGTTATCCCTATACCGCGGAACCATAATAATTTTCCCGAATTTAAAGTAGCCTGTGTTATTCATTAATATTCAAACTATTTTATTACTAAATTTCATCTAGATTGGTGAACTGGTTTTCCCGTGAAGAGGTAACAAACAGACAGAGAGAGAGAGACAGAGTTACTTTCGCATTTATAATATTAGTAAGGATGTTTCTATTATTTGGTTAAAATGAAATCTTACGTGGATAACCACTAGTTACTTAGTTTGCATAGTAGACCTAAAATCATAGTATCCATGGCAAATTCCTAATGAAATTTGCTACAAAAATAATGAACAAAATAAATATTCTAAAAATTCACAAGTCATCCCCAAAACCAGATTTATCCACAAAATCAAGGTGCACATCTTGTCAGGAGACCGAGTTTGTCTCTTATTTGACATTGTATTATGACATTTCATATAATATACAATAATGTCAACTTTGTATTCTACGTGATTAGTAGGTAGCAGCAAGCAGTATCGCGGATGTCACGTTCGAATGTCAGTAGGCCGCGCTTCATTTGTTTGGTCGTTATGGCAACACTTTATATCGACGCGTTCTTTTTAGCGTCGGGTTCCAAATATGAAATTGGGAAAGTTGCCAGCGCGAAGTTAAGGAAGAGGAGACGGGTAAAATGCTGTAGAGCTAAAAATGGTTCTGAATTTTCGCTGGGGAATAATTACGTTACTCCGAAATACCTTTAGTAAAAAGTGGATCAGGCACGTATGTCACTCAAGTATAGTCCGATGGTTTCACACTCTAACTCTACTCGTCTGAAATTCGTGAGTGTGACGTATGTCAGCCTTCTTCTGGGAGCACACGAATCGCCGGTAGCGAAACGTACCTAAACGTAAACGTCCGGATTAGTCCGAAACAGGTCGGCCTATACTCGACTGACATACGTAAGTGATCCGTTTATCTCACTATGATTCAATTTCACGGCAATTTAAAACATTGTTAATGCAGTTTTTGTTACTTTCGACCCAACAGCGCTAATGTGAATTTCATAGTAAAGTTTGAAACGTAGAAAAAGTCTCTCTTAGTGCCAAAATTAAGCCTAAAGAAATCAATTATTTGTCATGTAAAAAAGTAAAAGAGTGCAACAATAATGATATTTGGAATATACAGTTTATTTGGTTCGATTTATCGTAATAAAAATATGTGGAAAAACCAATAAGAGCGACCATAATGCTCAGTGCGGCGTTTGAATAAAACTACTAAGTATGCACTCAGAATCTCATATTCCCACTTCAAATTAATTCCTCTTAACTTCTTCACTCGAGCCTTTCGAAAAATATCTTAGAGTCAAGGCAGTAAAGTGGATTTTCCAATTGAAGTTTTGAAGGAGAAACGTCAGTTTTCTTAAAATGAACCTCATCGGCTAATGCACGCAATTTCTCTAAAGGCCGTTAGCCTCTGACTCAAGTTATACTTTACACGTCAACATACAACGGCTATTCCCACTTTTTATGTTGGGTCTTTGGATAAAAGTCGGATCACTGCAATCGAAACGCGGGAAAACGTAAAAAAAAAACTTTTTCACGCGATGGTCTCACAGATGAGCAACTTGTTGAATTAAAGTTAGGTTCCCAACTTAAAAAAAATCTGGGGGGGTAGGTACCTAACCAACAAGATACACATAATAATCAGATAAGTTATGCAAATATCCCGTTTTCATTGTGTCTAAGTTATGCAAACTGGATAGTAGAGTCACTTTTCAGAACAGTTGTGGTATTATTGATACAACATCATTTTTTGTAAATTTTCATCAAACGAAACAAGTTAAAAACCGTTGTAGCATAGGTTTCAGAATCCATGAAAAACCGCCACCACACAGCACTATTATTAAAAAAAAAGTAGTCACCTTTGAAATGAAAAATCAAATCACTCGCCAAATTCTCTGAGAACACACTGGCACTTGAACGCAACGTGTTTGCGTTTTAAAAAGTCACTTGCGAAGAAAAGAAAAATTTGAAATGTTTTTTTTTCGAATCGTGGCGCGTGCCGCGTTTCGAATGCCAGTGATTCAGCCAGTCCGCTGCTTTTATTATTCCGTTACGCGGCGTGAGCCCGGTTGCACTGCATTTGGGGAGGGCTGGGGGTAGATGACACTCTTTTGATGTTCTGTGGTTAAGTGTGTTCCGATTCTGTATCACAAATCTATTGAAAGATGACCTAGCAAAAACGGGGCAATTGGAAATATCTTAGTTGGCCGTACTTTGTGTAAGTATAAAGGATGATTTATCTTGAGTAAAGTTGGCAATATTACTTTGTGGAGGCAAGTGCTAGCCCCTCTGATGAAAAACATGAAACACGATAATACATCAATAACATGCTTAGGTCAGCGGAAAGGTGACTGCACCTGATTGCATCGAATTGTGTATGTTTGTTTAAATAGCCTAACGTAAACGTCTCAATGCTCGACATCCTAATGCCCAATAGTTGACACCCGTCTGTCACCTCTGTAGCCGTGACATACCTAAGGTTGAAGGTGCCAACCATTATTAGGCCACTATTGGGCACAGGGGCATTTACCTTACTGGTTACTCATGATTGTGATTCAAATAATTACCTATAACCATAAAGCAGACAGACGGGAGGCGCCTTTGGCTCATTTATGCACAGCAATTTTTCTGCCACTTTTTGAGGGGGACGAGGAACACACACGTACAGCACACATCTGCGCTCATGTCAAAATTTGTTACGTTCCTACAAACTCACACTAAAACAAAACTGTCACACAAATGCCAGAAACACGCGCACAATCAACAGACCCTGATCATTTTGGTCAGTCTTAGTGTTGGAGTTCTGGCAGAGAGAGTTAAGAGGAAACATTATGCGAGAGACTTTTCGAAAATAGGTATTTTAGTAAACTATTGCCATCGCTTCTCGCGCCGTTGGGTGGCGCCAGCCCGCTATGCCGATGTAAACGTAAGCTGTCGTTGTGTGCGTGCGAGGCTCCGAACTCCGAATAATAATAATGTACTAACATTGCACTCGCGCGCGGCTTTATTATCACCGCTCACTCGTTCCTAATATTTTTAACAGACTTCAGGAAGTATCGTCCTTACGTTGTCAATTTGACTGTATATATTTTTTGTAGGTACTTACGTTTGTTACGCAATTACTATTATTTTTACCTACTATATTGCCCTCACATTTTGTTGCATTTGCAAATCCTAAACTTTTAACGAATATTTATTTAAAAAATGTACCTACCTTAGAGGCAAGTATTAACAAAACAGCAGGGATAAATAATAACATGTTAATTTTTTTCCGCATTTGGTCAAACGTGCGATTCGTCATAATACCCTAAGTATTTGTCAATGATGTGTTTTGGTAAAAAGTCGCGATTCGTCAAAACATTTTCGCTAATAGTAATTCAGTGATTTTTAACGACTACCTACCTCGAACGTCTTCCCCATGAGGGTCATCGGAAATGAAGCTGGAGAAGCTGGAAGGAACACCCTAGTATGGCATTAAACGCCAAATAAAAATGTTAAGTAGATCTCGAATAAAGGTATACAATTTTCAAATGTCACGAACGTCTCCTTAAAGTGGTACCTACAATTACTTTATTTTGAAGTTGATGAATAAAATTTTTGCTTTGTTGATTAATAACAACATAAAATAAAACCATTTTTAAGATATACCACACTCACTCACGTTTGTAAGTCGAGTTTAGCCCGACATGTTTCGGACTAATTCGTAGTCCTTCCTCTGAGAGCGCACGACCCAGCAGCAGCGAGACGCACACTGCGCGCCGCGGCTCGGCTCGCGCGAGCGCGACTACATAGCGCAGCAGTGTGCGTCTCGCTGCCGCTGGGTTTGCCGACTTATATACGTGAGTGATCCATTATATTTCACTATGATTGAGTCTCACGGTAGTTTAATGTTAAAAATATACCTCATAGTTTGAAATTTGTTAAAACATGCCCGTCTCCTGGCCCGGCCAGAATAGTCTCTGCAGGAAGGAACTCTTCAACTATTAATCGCATCGACTTGAGATTTGTATGGATATGTAAGTTGGATGACAATACATGTAATAACCCTCCTTCGGCAGTCGGGTAAAAAGTACAGTCGGCAAAAAAACTTCTTTTAATTTTTTTTTATGGTTAGATTAGTTTTAGTTAACCAGTTTTTTTTTTATTTACGAGTACTTACTGTTATTTAATTAGCTAGTTTTCGTAGACGTTGTATGATATACGGTTATCAAGGTTCTACAAAACGTTTATCACTCATTAACTCATTTATAAAACCTTCCTTATCAACCTTCGTATCACAAACTGTTTTGCATTGTCATCGGAACTCGATAGATGTACGAAATTTTAAGTCAATTTGACCTGTGGAAATGGTTTTAATTTCACTTACAAGATTTAAGCCATTCTCTTGCCAACATACTAACACGGCAAATTAAATAAAAGCTTGTCAAAACTGGATAAATATAACGTCAAGAGTTACGACTACTTAGCAAGAACCGTCACAAATTAAAATATCGATATCGAGTTACAAGTCTTACAACACTATTATCGACTACGACACGGCACTTTTGTGGCTGTGTATATGTATATTTGTTCGACGCTCCCCTCCCACCAATAACCCTAATCAGAGCATGAAAGGGACAACTGTGCCCTAAGCACGACTTGTCGAATCCTGCGTCACGTAAAATCGAATAGTAAACTATAACGAGTTTGTATGACGTTTGGAACAGCGCCCGCCCGTGAGCGTATTTGGAACTAAAATTTAGTATGAGATTTTTCGATCTCGATACGATAACCGTAACGTAACGCAGGATTCGACAAGTCGTGCTTAGGGCACTGCAGCCCGAACTGATAATACCTACTTAAAAGTAGCGAAAACAGCCTTTCGTATTCCCCTGTTTTCCTTTCCAAAACTTGACCAATTTTAACAATTCTTTCAAAAATAATATAAAGAAAGACGGGACTATGCCCCTATGTTTTCCTTTTTTCCTTTAAGTTAGTTAAATTTGTTTACTGGACGTCTGAAAATGACATTCGGAACCGGTCGTTTTTTGCGGTTTTAGAAGGTCCCTAGTTTTATTATTATTTGAATAATGAGAAAAACGAAACATAGGGGCATGCCAGTGACGGAGACAGATTTAACGGTAAAAAAATATTTACTCTAATGACATTATCCAGCGAGAAAACAGGGGAATACGTTTGTATGGAGAAACGGCTGCTAGTGTTACCTCTTAAGTGCGTCGAAATTACGGGAGCTCAATTCTAAACCTAATATGGTAAGGTCGATATCCCATTGTAAATATTGTGTAATGTAATTACCTGTGACTAAGACATATTCATAAAGGATACATTATTCGTAATGATATTGAAGCGCACGGATATACATTTCCGATGGGAAATCGATTATACACTATGCGTATTCTAATTATAATAGGAAGTTATGGTTGTTAACACTAGAAACTTTAAAACTAACATAATGTTAACGAAGTCGAGGCTAATGATATATTTAAAGCGTACTACTTACTACATGTTCGCTTTGTTTCAACTTGGTTTTATATAAAAATTAATTTCAGTACCCCAAGCACGAATATTCGAATCCTGCGTAACGTAATCGAGTAGAAACGTTATCGTATCACCTTTGGGAAAATACCAATAATTTTGTTCGTGCTATGAACCACCATTAAAACAATTAACTAATAAAAACAAAAACCCGGCTGCAAACATCCCGTGACACAAGTCCGCACGTCATGAATGTCACGCCTGACTGACGCACGGCGTTGTTCATATATTTTTCCACGCCTATCACGGTACCTATGCCGTGGAGCCATTTTTTGGGCTTATTTACGCTTCCATAGATATTATTATTCTTAGATTGATAGGGAATCCAGCGGAACAAGCCCGCGTGGCAAAGAAACGTGCTGTGCATCACCGGTGAGGCAAGCGGCGTGCGGTCTGGCCCTGCGACCTTCACTCACCAACTCACCACGCACCTCGCCACAGTCTACTTATTTACAATTTGCTACCGCTTTACACTAGGACAACAACCTAACCAACTTAGAAAAATTTAAAAACTCCCTACATTTATTTTAAAACTTAAATATCTGAGCCCGATTTTGATGAAACTTGGCTAAGAACCATCTCGCTTGAACTAGCTTTCAATTAAAAAGAACCCCGTCAAAATCGGTCCAACGGTTTGAGAGCTATGATGCCACAGATAAATATACCCATACACAGATATAGAGGACAAACTTATAACACCCTCTTTTTGCGTCGGGACGGGTTTAAAAAAAGTAGAAATATGGATAAGAAAACTTTATACAAAATTTGCGAAGGATTTAAATTGCTCTGATCGGATTCATGTTAAATGAAAATCCACAATTGAACTTGGTTTTTGATGGAATAAAGTTATTAGGAAAGTACCTATGCACTGAACCAGAAAGTCGGGTCTAACAGAACATTGGTATAACGCTAACAGCCAATGGACAGCCGTAATATTAGTAAAAATGGAAGCGATGCCTGAATGCCTTCCATCAAGACATGGATAAGTAAACAAAATGAGAGTAGGAGGTGAACTTGGGCCTTCAGTATAATCTACGATCATATTTTTCTGCGATATTTTGCGGGACAACCCTTAACTGAAAAGGTAAGGCCGGTCGATCTTGGGAAGTCCTGTGGCCCTGTATCTGGCTGAGGTACGCTACACCACAACACATCGAATGGTAAGTGTCTTTTTCACCCTCTCAAGGCTCCTGAAAACTCATTTATCGTGTATCGTTTTATCGTCGATTATACAGTCCGCTTTGCTTAGCTGTCGCGGATAATAAACTCCACATTTTTTGGTATTACTTATTATTACGAGCATGTTCTTGCCGCAGACTTGCCAAGGCTAGGCTCTACCCAGACAACTACAAAACTTATTCTAGAATCTAGGACCACCGAGATTCTAGAATAAGTTTTCCGTCTGATCCAATCGATTTCCCATATCCGTCCACTTCAAACATCACACCTTGATAACGTTGTCTCTGCCAAGAGACAGCTTGTTATAGAGGCGTTATGGTCTTATGGTTAATGGAGGCAGTTTCATATTTCAAGTCCTAATTGAAGTCGAAATTTTATGGCCACTAGAGAAAAGTGTTTGCTGTTGATAATAAAGATCTGTCAATGCTGTGTCTATGTAAGGTCCAAAGTGTGACTTTCAGGAAAAAGGTTTTCTTGAGTCAGGTTTCGCCTACCTGCCTTTGGTATTCTAACTGGTTTGGGGGTGATACGCCCGACCGTGATTTCCGTGGCCTTGCATTTAAAATTTGGTGTTGGTCACTGAAGAAGTCAGGCGAAGTAAAATCTATGAGAAATCGTGTCATTTAATTGGTTTTCGAAATAATGTTAAAATTCTGAGTGTCCAATTAAAAATCTAAAAGCAACCAGTGTAAATGATTCGAAATACTCAAGATGCTAAAGATAGTACTTATGCAATTAATGTAGACTAATCAAACTAATTAGTATATTAGTAATAATGTAATCGCGCTTCGCGCTTCATAATTTAAAGGTCGTTGCTCCTTTTAAGTGCTTTCATTCAGTTTCGTAATGAAAATTACAAACGCACTTGTTAACGGATTTCGTAAGATAATTGAATATTTTAAAGCACATTACATAAATAGGCAAACAAAAATATCATAAATAACTATGATTAGGAAGAGCCGCATGAAACATCGACAGACGTTTCATAACTGTTTTATTTTTTATTACATCGAAAATAATGTTCTGCCAAAATCGGGATAGTTTTAGAATAATTTTAATGTTTGTTGAACACGTTAGGTTAGGTTAGTTTTAAAAGCAAAAGGTTATGAAAATACGTCGGAAAATAGCTTTCGATTAAATGACAATGCGATGAAACGAAACAGCTATGAAACGTGTGTCGGCAATTCAAGGGTAAACCTATGATTAGGATACAGGCATACGGCCTGCTGCATAGTAAGCAATTCACATCAAAAACACATTTGATTTGCAAGAACACCATTAAAAACCACAAGCCAACTCGACTTTGGTCACCACCACCTCACCACCTCAGACGTTAAACTCTAGTTTGCTGATTTCGAAATGGATTTACGTGTTTTGAAATTTTGGTTATACTTTTTCCAACAACCGCCCAACACGGTTCAACAAGAGAATTCCATTTCTCAATTGTTTTTACATACATTTCTTGATCACTTTTCATCAGCATCATTACCATTTCCAGCTTATTTACATCACAAGCCCAATGCGGTTCACACACCACGCTAACTTTTATCTTCTTAAAAGTTTGCACTAAATATGTATGTATGTATGTATGTATATCTCTTTATTGCAGAAATGAAAAGAAGAAGAATAAATAAGAAGTTTTTTCTAATCTAAGAGAAAAGAAAGGCAAACTATCAAGCGAATCACTTGATAAGTGATCACCGCTGCCCATAGACAACCGCAACATCAGAGGGATTACTAGCATAACCTACTTTTTTATAATAATACCATGTCCTCCCCATTTTCGTTCCCCTTTTCCCTCCTATAGGTCAGCGACTCTAGTGGGCAACGCATCCGCAATCTCTCAGGTGTTGCTTGTGTCCTTGATCAGCAGTGATCACCTACCATCAGGTGATTCATTTACTCGTTTCTTCTCGTGTTTTTTTTACAATACGTGACTGTAACCTCTACTAATGTGCGGTTTGCATAAACCCTTTTTTGTCCTTCACTAGCGATTTGACTGCAATTTTGACAAATACCGCTAATTGACAACGAAAACGCAACACCAATAAAATTACACACCATCAAGATATGTACCAATTTCCAGTTGTTTTTCATATACTTATTGCTGTTTTGACATCAACTTGTACAAATCTACAATAGTCGTCAAGAGTACTGCTGTTGCTGCAAGTATACGTCTTTGGCTTCAGGGTTACAAGTGTTGTGGCAGACTGTATGTCTATACAGTGGTTTTAATTGTGATGTAATGCGGATTTTCAACCGTATTATGTCTGAAACGGTTACTAAATACAGTACAGCGTGCTTCTATAAATTCATAGTATTTTTATGACTCTGTTGACCACGATTATGCGATCCTCAGGATAGATTCTAAACATTCGCCTTACCTTGGCTTTAGTGGCTTGATCATCATCATCATCACTATTTTTGCGTGTGGTAGGACTTTTGTGTGAGGTCTGTCTGGATCGCTACCACCACCACCTTACTCGCTAATCCTGCCGCTAAGCAGCAGTGCTTGCACTTTTGTGTTCCGGTGTGGAGAATGAGACAGTCGGTGTAATTACGGGCACATGAGGCATTTCATCTTAGCTCTCTAGGTTGACAACGCATCTGCAAACCTCCCGGGGTTGCAGGTGTCTATTAGCAGTGGTGATCACTTACCCAATAGCTAGTTTGCCTTCCTTGTCATATAAAAAAAAACCAGCCCTTTTTACGTCTCACTGGGGCACAGGCCTCCTCGCATAATGAGAGGGCTTGGACTATAGTTCCTACGCAGGCCCAGTGCGGAATGTGAACTTCGCACACCATTGAATTGCTTCGCAGCAGTGTGCAGGTTTCCTCGCGATGTTTCCCTTCACCGAAAGGCACATGATAAATTACATTCGCGCCGGGGCTCGAACCCACGACCCGCTTGAGATGACAAACTATGAGGCCACCACGGGTGTTAGGTATATAAGTGTGTATGTATTTATTACACTGGCTCGCACCAATCCATTCCGCAAAAAGCCTGGTCACTGTACCGGCTTTTCTAGTGCGCGACGCGTTGCGTGGCCACACATCGGCCGATTTGTTACTGAATCCGTTTATTTAAGAACGTATTTGTTCAAAACCACAAGTGCTTTTGACTTAAAAACATTAATAGAAATGTTCGTTTCAATTAAAAACGGAAATATGAAAACGTAATTATTTATTTTTAAACAAGCACAAAAAATACAATTAGCAGTGTCTGGCGGACCCCAAATTAGGCTGAGCCTGTATCTTGGGACCCAATGCTTTTTAACCGACTTCAAAAAAGGAGGAGGTTCTACGTTCCACTGTATTGTTGTTATGCAGGAATATAAATAAAATTAAGTAGGTATAGTCAGCAGAAGAAATAGTTAAGCAACCGAAACGGTCACAATGATCTACACAAGCTCTTACGTCTATAACAATAGAGCCGTGCTTAGGTCATTGTGATCGCGTCGGTTGCTTAGCTACTTCTGCTGCTGACTGTACTGTAAGTAAGACAAGTAGGTATGTTTAAACGGTTTTATTAACTGTTAATTTAAATATTATACTTAGACTCAATCCAAATAGAATCACTTCTTTGCATTCTGAAAATTGAAAACAGATAAAGGAATAGATTAGATAGATAGATTAATTTATTTCGATTTGAAAATTACACGTATTACCTATTTGACATGTCAAAATACACTTCATTCACAAAAAGATCATCATCAATTATCCTAATCCTAACCAATATTATAAATGCGAAAGTAACTCTGTCTCTCTGTCTCTCTGTCTGTCTGTCTGTCTGTTTGTTACCTCTTCACGCAAAAACCGCCCTTCCGATCATGATGAAATTTGTCAAGAAGATAGCTTGAACATCCGGAAGTAACATAGGCTACTTTTTATATGATATGGGTCCACAGTTATACAATCAACATACGATTCAGCTCGCGCATTCCGTGGAACCTTTTCTCAATACATTTCATATTGATTTCTTTGTGCGATGTATTGTACGTCAATGTGACATTTGTAGTGAAACGGTCCTGCAGCGAAAATGATCCAGTGAATCACTTTTACACGGATTTTTAGCTATTTTTAGTGATAGAAGAAAGAAAAAATAAAGTAAAACGGCGTAATACATATATTATGTCATTTATTCATTTAAAATTCACTGTTATACAAATAAAAAACATTACTTCTTTGTCCAATACACAATACAAGCATTACTGATGCCACAATTTAGTCCTGACTTGATGCTGTCATACGGTATCGTGTAGCCGTAATTGTAACTCCGATCCGCTGTGCAGTGACCGGCATCGCAAAAGCCATTCAAAATCACAGTAGACGTCAAGGTCCTTAAAGAAATAACTACAGAGAGAGAGAGAGAGAGCAAAAAATACAACCATTGGAATAACAACAAACGTGATAATTACGAAGTAAATGCTAATGACACTATGACATTTCTTTTAACCATAGATCAACAGTTTTTATCTTACTCCAAAACAGTGCATTATTATGTACAAACTCTTTGGTGTTTACTATAGTACCTCATTATGTGTGTAGAAGGAACAATGATAGCGGTGGGTTTATATATTAAAGAAAAAAGTGCTTTTATTAAAGTAAAGGATTATTAGAGCATAAGTAAGTTTTATTTTAGTTACTATTTCACTCCTGTACTGCCGGGGCCCTCTTTTAGGCAGCCCCCCGCAACAAGAAGTGCACAAGTACAACTATTATTGCCTCCAGAATATTCATTAGTAGCGGACCACTCTACTGCAGCAAGTAAAGAGCAGCAACAGCCCTCCGCCATAAAAACAACACAAACACTACTCTGTCCTCCAAGCCATTTATAAGTAGCAAACCACTACGCCGCAGAAAGCAAAGAGGGGGGCTCGGATGGCGCAGCCCCCCGCCATAAACAGAAAACAAACACTACTTTTTGCTTCAAGCCATTGATAAGTAGCAAACCACTACGCTGCAGAAAGCAAAGCGGGGGGCTCGGGGGGCGCAGCCCCCCGTCATAAAAAGAAAACAAACACAAATTTTTGCTCCGAGCCATTGATAACTAGCGAATCAACATGCCGCAGGAAGCCAAGAGGGGGGCTGGGGGGCGTAGCCCCCCGCCATAAAAAGTACACCAAAACCACTCTTTCCTCCAAGCCATTTATAAGTAGCAAACCACTACGCCGCAGAAAGCAAAGAGGAGAGCTCGGGGGGCGCAGCCCCCCCCTATAAAAAGAAAACAAACACTATTTTTTGTTTCAAACCATTCATAAGTAGCGAATCAACACGCCGCAGGAAGGAAAGAAGGGGGCTCGGGGGGCGTAGCCCCCCGCCATAAAAAGGACACAAGCACTACTCTTTTTTCCAAGCCACTGATAAGTAGCGAATCAACACGCCGCAGGAAGCATAGAGGGGGGCTTGGGGGGCGTAGCCCCCCGCCATAAAAAGCACACAAACACTACTCTTTCCTCCAAGCCATTTATAAGTAGCAAACCACTACACCGCAGAAAGCGAAGAGGGGTGCTCGGGGGGCGCAGCCCCCCGCCATAAAAAGCACACAAACACTACTCGGACCTCCACGCCATTTATAAGTAGCAAACCACTACGCCGCAGGAAGCATTATTAACAAAAAGTACAGAAATATACGACGCTTCCTCCAAGATATGTAGCGAACTTATAGGGGGCTGGGGGAGGGCATTCCATCCCCCGCCGCAAATACAACAGAAATACAACGCCCTTCAAGACTTTGATAAGTAGAAAACCACTGCAGCAAGAAAAGTGGGAGGGGGAGCTAAACTTTGAGTTTCGTAACCCCCCTCCCCCCCGTAACAAGAAGCGTACAAATACTTTCTAAAACTATTTCCTTCTGGATATTGTTAAGTAATGAAAATGAAATGAAATTATTTAATCCAGACTCCAAAATAAATTCCATACATTAAGTAAGTAAGAAAAAGTAAATCACTACGCTGCAGTTAGCAGATTTCTCAGTTGGCATAGCCCCCCCCCCCCCCCCCCCTGTAATGAAAAGAATCCAAAAACAATATCTAGGCTTTCATTCCATAATTCCTGAGAATGGCTTCCCAAATTAAATAGACCTAAACGCATGGGATAATGGACACTTTAATTGTTATACAGAACATATACCTACTTAGTTTCCACGGTATAACAATAAACGAATTCTGCGCAGACGAAGTCGCGGGTAACAGCTAGTATAATAATAAAAAATACATAAAATATAAAACAATTGAATACCTATAGGGTACTCCTTGTTGACCTAAAACCAAGTCCATCACAAGTCAAGAAAAAAACCGTTAACTGATAATTTATAGTTAAATAATGTCCCTATGTATAAAAATTGCCTTTTCTTGCACACGTAAATAGCACCAGTATTCTGCCACAGTTAACTTAACCATCGAGACTCGTAAATAATAAACGTTTTCTCTGCTTTTCGATATTGCGATTAGAAAGTCTCGGTCATAGCGGATCAGCTCATTATCTCAAATTGTTACTTTTCCTGCGCGCGAGCATTCAGCGCGGCTAAGCAGAGTTTTGTTAGTTGTAATGCTCTTAACAGAACAGACAGAAATAAACAATGCAATCTTGTTACGAGTTACTAGGCGAGCAGTTGGAAGATTTTGTCAGTTATGAAATTATTTAAATAAGCACTTTAGTATAACAAAAAACCGGCCAAGTGCGAGTCGGACTCGCGCACGAGGGTTCTGTAGAAAGATTTTAACGCTTTTCCCCAGTGTTTTAAGAAGTCCAGTGTTAGCAGAGCCCTGCTCCTAAGCAAAATGTACGCAGTGTGGGGTCAACTTATATTGGTTAGCGAAATCTACAGACAGACATAAAATTTTAAGGTTTTGAGACTTTTCGGAGTGGTTGTGCTATAAAAGCTACTTTCATACCAAATTTCAAGTTTATAGGACAACTGGAAGTACCCTTTAGGTTTTTGGATTTTGGCAATTTGTATGGATTTTGGCCTTTTTAATAAATGAAAATAATCGATTTATTGATTATTTTTGTTTTTATTTTTATGAAACATTCATAGAATGAAATTCAACATACAATGACAATGCAAAGAAAAATTCGTTAAGCAGCTGGACTTGAACCAGCAACCTCGGTAATCCGTACCACGCTCCACCAATTAAGCTATACTTAACGTTGGTGTACCTAACGAATTTTTCAATGCCTTGTGTCATATTTTATTTGGAAGATCTCTCCTCAGCGCCATCTATGAGTAGCTTAATCAAGCAGCTCACCCACTACGGAACTTCTACAGTTACGCATTAGTGGCAAGAGAGAGAGGAGAGAGAGAGTGAGGAGAGATCTTCCAAATAAAATATTACACAAGGCATTGAAAAATTCGTTAGGTACACCAACGTTAAGTATAGCTTAATTGGTGGAGCGTGGTACGGATTACCGAGGTTGCTGGTTCAAGTCCAGCTGCTTAACGAATTTTTCTTTGCATTGTCATTGTATGTTGAATTTCATTCTATGAATGTTTCATAAAAATAAAAACAAAAATAATCAATAAATCGATTATTTTCATTGATTCAGAAAATAGCTCCATCTCTTGCCACTAATGCGTAACTGTAGAAGTTCCGTAGTGGGTGAGCTGCTTGATTAAGCTACTCATAGATGGCGCTGAGGAGAGATCTTCCAAATAAAATATGACACAAGGCATTGAAAAATTCGTTAGGTACACCAACGTTAAGTATAGCTTAATTGGTGGAGCGTGGTACGGATTACCGAGGTTGCTGGTTCAAGTCCAGCTGCTTAACGAATTTTTCTTTGCATTGTCATTGTATGTTGCCTTTTTAATAACTGTATCTTTTGATTGCGTTGACTTAGAAGGTTGATTTTTTTACAGCTTCAAGGGACCGTAGGCTTGAGTATTGGATATTAATTGGATATTAATTTCAGCATGCTACCTCCACGTGTTCCAGAGAAAAAGGGTCTTGACAGATAGACAGGCAGACAGACGGACAACAAAGTGATCCTATAAGGGTTCCGTTTTATCCTTTTGAGGTACGGAACCCTAAAAAACAACACTCTTGTCCAGATTTATTTTTAAGTATCGAATTAGCTATCGAATTATCATCCTTGTTGCATAGTAAACAGAAACAGGTACAATTCCTTTCACCTTGACGACAACTCCGTACCGTCGCTAACTTTTGCCTGTCTTAAACTTTAAGCCAACTCCCGCCATAATTCCCGCGAGCCGAAACATAAACTGACAAAGTGCGCCAAGTGGCTTAGTTTGATGTCTTTGCCAAGTTTAATTTAGTTAATAATTTGCACACCGACTTACTTGGTCTTCTGTATTCTCTGTGTACCTACTTACTGTTTTTCGAAACCTTTATTTATTTAGAGGCTTTGATCACTGCACATGTAGCACGGCGCGCCATTTTGTCGCTAGTCGCGCAGTGCGTCCCTTTTATAGTAACGGAATCAGTGACGGACGCACTGAGCGACAAGCGACAAAATGGCACGCGTGCTAGCCCCCCAGAACATGTCAGCCTCATAAAAAAACCCTAAAATTTAGATTTTTTTCTATCCACAGTCGTGTAGTGTAAAGAGCTTGCTCTCAGATCATTTGGTTCGAATACGAGCTCACACTTCAAACTCTTCTCTCGCTGCATCAGGGATGGCAAACCAATGGCACGGGACCAAAATAATTCGGCTAAAATCATGTATCATAATAAATTATAATAAGTAGGTATTTGCTTGATAGCTACGAACTACTAACTACGAAGGGTACTCGGAAAGAACATGTCTAGATTGTCTAGTCACAAAAATACAAAATACAAAAATCTTTATTTGTTCAACATAGGTTAGTACAAAGATCTTAAACCTCAGCTCGCCATAGCAACTTTTTGAGTTATCGCGATTTGAGAGTTTGAAACGATGATTGTAATTATCCATATGCTTTTTTTTCATATACATCTTTATTTAAAGTGATAAAAAAGACAAGTTTTATAAATATTTGCATCTATATCTGAACTTATAGTCTATTGAGTGCTCTACATTTTGAGATTAAAATCTCGCTTTAAAAAAAAGTGACTAGGCAATAATGTTCTTTCCGTGTACCCTTCATACTTTTTCTTGTGTCTTTGTGGCTGTCCTTCAAATATTGTAAGTAAACAATGTGGCCCACTTCCAGTGTCAGTGGTTGGATTGACCTGAAGTTTGGAGTTGCATTATCAATTGCAATAAATTTTATTTTAGCCAATATACTTGCCTAATACTCGTACATCCCCGAGTGAAGATTGTTGGATACAGTCTGACCAGCCATTCGTGTCACAAAATACCAACTAACAAATTATAACTATCTCTTTCTTATTCTGAAAAGTGTTAAGCGTAAAAAAGAGATAGGCGTACTTCCCCAACTACGAATGCTAGTGACATGACTGGCTGGTCAGACTCTATCTACCTATCACGTGTGATATCTATTTTTTTTATAAAAAATATGGTAAGTATACCTTTTCACCAACCAGCAAGGGTTGGCCACCCCTGCCCCTACAATTTGTGAATGGCCGACTGCAATGGCTGCAATGCATCGGTATTCCATTTTACTGCAACATTTCTAAGTCTCTGCGGGGTGATTTTTATGTTCAATTGCTTGAACATATCGCAGAGGGTCGAGCATGACTTTACGAATGCTGCGTAACGTAAAATCGAATAGTAAACGTTGTCGAGTTTGTATGATGTTTGGAACAGCGCCCGCCCGTGAGCGTATTTGGGACTAAAATTTAGTATGAGGTTTCTCGATCTCGATACGATAACCGTAAAGTTACGCAGCATTCGTAAAGTCGTAATCGACCCTCTGGTAAGGGTGCCTTTTCAACTGGGCTAACCCCGAAGTACTTACTTGAAAGTACCTATTCGCAACGGTAGTAACGGAGCTAACGAGCTATGTGACTCATCTCGTGTCAGGTTGAGATATACATTAATTAACAGGCATAATAAAAGCAATTTACAATTACATTAAATCTAAGCTAAAACCAAATAAACTAAAACTTGAAACTAAATTAAATCAAAATAATGGACCTATTTTTTTACTCGAAAAAACGGACCAGAACAGAAGTGATGTTGCACAGAGAATTAAACTTTTGATAAATCACTTTGCTCGCACTTTTGCTGTAGGAGTTAAGTGATAAATCTAAAATTGGCTTCAACATCAACACCCATTACTAGGGGGTTCTATTTTTGCGGGCCGCGTATGACAGATTGCAGAAAAAGAGTACCGCTTTTTTATTAATGTTATTGACACATCGATATTTCTTTATTGTGTCTCTTTTAATAAAACCTTTCAAATCTTGCATGTACCTCATTCACTCAAACTTAGATAGAAACATTTTGTTCTCAACTCTCCTTACAGATGTGAGTGATGCATTAATTTCATGTTTGGGTCTATTGTGTATGTATTATTTTATACTAGTCATTGTATGCGATAGAAATGTGTTTATTTAATTAAACTTAATGTAATAACAAACGCAAGCATAATATCCTGACGTCTCCAGTATATCGAATCTTCCCGATTGCAATGACAGCTAGTGCTGCCCCGCACCGCTAGTGCTGTCCGTAACAGGGTCTCAATAGTTTCTTGGTATTACTACCTAGGTAGGTATATAACGTTTCTCCTTACTTAATAATAAACCTAAGATATATTATCATCCCCAGGTTATCCCGGTTGTTTGTGACAAGGAAAAATTACCTCGAAGGACAATTCATTAGATTCCCACCTTCCCGGGATATTACTTGCATTTCCAAGGATTGAGGTAGCTTTCCTGCGACTTAATTCGCAAAAAAGGAATTGGAGGAATGCTTACATTGTTTTTGCGCAAGTAGGAGATTCATGAATTACTTTGGGTTTTGATTTTGAAGTGAAATGAATCAACGGTGTAGCAAAAGGATTGTTTAATTGGATTTTATCACATTTTACAAATCACTTAAATTAACTAATAAATTTATATGAAGGGTACACGGAAAGAACACGTCTAGCAACTTTTTGAGCTATCACGATTTGAAATTTTGGAACGATGTACCTAACTACTTATTCCATATAATTTTCGTATACGTACATCTTTTTAAAAAAGTGAAAAAAAAGACAAGTTACAAAATATCTATAACTAAGTGGTAACTTATAGTTTATCGAGTGCTCTACATTTTGAAATTAAAATCTCGGTTTTTTTTTAAAGTGGCCAGACATGCAATGTTCTTTCCGTGTACCCTTCATAATTATGTTATCACTAATAGTTTTGTCAAGCAAATAAAGTGCCGAAATGAATTCTGTAACAGAAACATATTTATGGGATATCGACTTGTATTTTTAGAGAGAACGCCGTAAAAGTGAGTAGGGAAGCTTAATTCACTTATTAGCGTTGAAGTAAGCAGGTACACAAGGTTTTTAAGAGTCTTCTTAGTACGGCACTCTACTAATTAAGGTAAAATACATAACTGTATAATGATAACACACGGCTGCTGCATCGCCAGTTCCTTCTTCTTGAACTTGGCTTGACACGCGCGCGTGTCTAGATTATCACTTTCTCGATAAGAAACTACATAGTAATTAGGTATAATAGGTACTTCGTTATTACCATCTTCAACTCCCCCTTCTTGAGTTTCCTTAACATCTGTATCACTTGATGTTTTCTCTTCTTCCAATCATACATGTAAATCCTTGTCACTCTTTATCCTAAGAGTTCTGTATGCCCCGTGGGTTCCCTCATCCATGTCGTCATGCCTATGCAGCGACCTGCACGAATGTGTGCGTGTGATCATGTCATAGGATCCAATGCTGCCACCAACGCAGACGGTGCTCTTGTGGCGAGTCCGTACTCGCGTCTCTGGTTTGAGTACGGTCTCGTAGTATTTTCTTTCTTGAGATTGCAGCCATTTTGAATTTGAGAGCAGCTTCTTGGTCCATTCGTCTGGAAGTAAAGATTTAGATTTATTAGAGCCAAAAACATATTTACATGGCTAAGCACCATGAAAGGAAATACACACACAAAATAAAGCTATACTAACAATCGGAAAAAAACAAAAATACTGAAAGTAAACATATTTACATAAATATTAAATTCAAATTGAAACAATTTTAATGTCATTGTAAATTGCTTTTATTATGTAAATAAAGTAGTATGTGCATGTACATGTAGGTACTTTTTCACGTCAAAATGTTGAATAAATCAAAAATATTATAACGCTATGATAATTGAAATAAGTACTAGCTTAATTTCTTTTCATAATAAACCGACTTACAAAATCGAAAGCATTCAATGTAAACATCATACCTACCTAATGTTGTTATTACAAATGTTGACTCAAACAATACCTACTTTGTGCTCTCAATCACGCGAGCACTAAACTTAGGAAGTTAAGAGAAATTTCAAGTTGTAATGTGTTGTGTCATGTCATCGCAATTGTCATCAGGCCCCTGTTTCGCCAACTTTACAATTGTTTACAATCACAATTCGAGCTACATTATTTTGCCAATGTGAAGCGCGCTAAAACAAAAGCTCTTCAAGTCAGCAATTGACACCGAATTGACATTCAAAACTTAAATTTGTGAAGTTGGTGAAGTAGGGGACTGGTAACTAAAATAATTGAACAATGAAATTCAGACCGATTCAATGACTAGAAACAATGAAAACAATCGATTTATTGATTATTTTTGTTTTATTTTTATGAAACATTCATAGAATGAAATTCAACATACAATGACAATGCAAAGAAAAATTCGTTAAGCAGCTAAGCTATACTTAACGTTGGTGTACCTAACGAATTTTTCAATGCCTTGTGTCATATTTTATTTGGAAGATCTCTCCTCAGCGCCATCTATGAGTAGCTTAATCAAGCAGCTCACCCACTACGGAACTTCTACAGTTACGCATTAGTGGCAAGAGATGGAGCTATTTTCTGAATCAATGAAAACAATCGATTTATTGATTATTTTTAGCTGCTTAACGAATTTTTATTTGCATTGTCATTGTATGTTGAATTTCATTCTATGAATGTTTCATAAAAATAAAACAAAAATAATCAATAAATCGATTGTTTTCATTGATTCAGAAAATAGCTCCATCTCTTGCCACTAATGCGTAACTGTAGAAGTTCCGTAGTGGGTGAGCTGCTTGATTAAGCTACTCATAGATGGCGCTGAGGAGAGATCTTCCAAATAAAATATGACACAAGGCATTGAAAAATTCGTTAGGTACACCAACGTTAAGTATAGCTTAATTGGTGGAGCGTGGTACGGATTACCGAGGTTGCTGGTTCAAGTCCAGCTGCTTAACGAATTTTTCTTTGCATTGTCATTGTATGTTCAATGACTAGAAGTCGATTATAATAGTTTTCAAGATGCTAAAACATGATACCTACTAGCAAACAAAGTTTATTAAAAGCCCGTAAGCAATTACGATTAATTTAAGAGGACCACCAATGTAGGGTATATCTTATAACGTAATCTGTCGCAGCTTTGTCTTGGCTTTCTCAATGAACCCGACATTGTATACTTAGACGTTGGTTAGTAAGTAACAAAAACAAACAGGAACATTAACAGATAGAATTGTAATGTTGGCACTCACCATTCAAGTCCTTCATAGCACCAGCCTTCCCCCCATATTCATACGGTAGACCCTCAAGCGGGAAATAGTCCACCCCCATAGCCGTGTTGATCTGTTCGTCTCCAGAGTGGATCTGGACCACCTTACGCCTCCAAGGGTACAGGCCCAGGTGGAGGAGCAAGAGAGACATGGTCTTCAGCCGGTGAGTGTTGATCACGTGGACTTCGGAGAAGCGGAGGGGGTAGGCTGTCTGGAAAGGAAATTGTTGGAATTTTCGGAGAGAGGAAATTGATGTTATTGGTGGAAGAGATTGCAGTTGTATTTTCTTTTAGATTCGAGATGCTACGAAGCATAGGTTGCCTTTTTAAATTGATGAACAAAACAACAATTTGTTTAAAAATAAATGGCCCGACTGCAAAGACAACTAGTTTATAATAACATATCCTATGTCACTCTCACAACTGAGATGAATCTATTGACACCTCTTAATAATGTTGAAAATTCAACAGCCGCAGAGCGTGCCTAAAAATTAGACATGCATTATACATATACATACATACGGTCGAAAAACGTAACCCTCCTTCGACAGTTTGGTAAAAACAATTAATTTGCTTACTAGCGACCACGTGTGAAATACTACGTAACGTACGTTCGTACATACGTTGGTCATAGGTGACGCAAAGTAACGCCTGCGCCCGATTCAATCAATTTTATTTACATTGAATACAATTATAGTCAGCTAAAGAGAAAAATACCAGTCGCAAATCTTAAGTAAAAGTCGCAATTTGAATTTGGAAATCCTCACTACCAGAATCATCATCATCATCAGCCTATTTACGTCCCACTGCTGGGCGCAGGCCTCCTCTCAGAATGAGAGGGCCTTGGGCTATAGCTCCCACGCGAGCCCAGTGCGGATTGGAAGCTTCACACACACCATCACGCACCTCTGAGTTTTTCGAAATTTATGTGCGAAATTGCATTTGTAATTTATCATGAGCTTTTCGGTGAAGGAAAACATCGTGAGGAAACCTGCACACTCCTGCGAAGCAATTCACTACCAGAATAAAGATGACAAAAATAAGTGGCTTGGTACAACGTGCAACACAGGGTAAATTTTCACTGAACGAGAAAAGGAAACTTTACCTAATAAGCAATATGTTTTTCCATGAATGACTATGAATCAACAACAAAATTAACAGTTTTAAATGATTCGCGGTTAATTGCATTGTCTCCAACCGAAATATCGGGAGCTCGTCAAACCTATAAGGTAATCGCGGTCAATATCCCGTTTTCATTAAGTCTAAACAACAAAATTGCAAATTTATTTTCTTTCGAAGCGTTCACTATATGATCAATCTGCCATCTCGATTCTCCCATGTAAAAGTTAGATCAAACAAGCCTATTCAGTGTGAAAACAATACACTCCTTTCTCTGCAAATTCATAAAAAAAAGTCGCTATTATAATCTGTCACACAATAACCCCAATGTCGTATCTGGTGATCATTAAAATTCCTTTTAAAAAACGGTATCGCGAGTTGCGCACGAGTGGTGTCACTCTTTAGTGCCTGACAATTACGGGAGCATTCGAGCGAGAAATATTGTGGACTGTAATTGGGTTAAAATCGTGGGAATGGGTGATATTTCTAATTAATTGGAATAGAACTAAAGTGGACTAGTAACTCGCTAACTAGTGACTGAGTTGAAAATTAAATGCGTTTGGGATTCATAAAGTCAAGTTAGTTAGGGTGTTTGACTGATGTCAAAATAAATAATTATACACTACTTATCAAACTTTAAAAAAAATTATAGATGTGCTGTGTATTTTACTCATAAATTGCGATTTTGATGATTTTTCATCAGCAAAAACGTAAACAAGGAGGCTGTTTGATCACTGGAAATAACGACATCATATTTCATTAATTCATACAAAATTGTGTACTAAGCGATCGCTTTATAATTTCAAAGAAGGTCGCTCGTGTGACTATTGACAAAGTTGTCAAAAACCCAATTACCATGAAAAAAACTAAACAATTGAAGTCACAAGAATTGTAAGTTACATTCAAGACAAATTAGAGCTGCTTTTCCAGCCAAACCAAACGACAAACAGCAAAGCTTCAATAAAAGAAAGATTGTAATGCACTGGGGAAATAGGTAAAGAATTTGGAACGCCCAAGTAGGTGCATTTTTTTAATAAGTTTTCAGTCTTAAGCATTTACCTTCATACAGCGCACAAAGTCTTTCCAGTAGCTGCCTTTGAAGTGGTTCTTGATATGTGCCGGCTGTAGGTCACTTACATCTATAAACACCACTTCTTCTCCTGGAGTTGGATCTTCTTTTAACCTGAAAAAACAATTATTATGTTCAAAATCAACGGTTTTAAATTTCAAATTGATAGCACTTCTTGTGTTAGTACCATCATTACGTTCGGGTTAGATTATTATTTAGCACAGTCAGATTTTAAAAGTGTTCTGTTAAAACAAATCATTTGTAATACAAACTTTTTTCCGACTGTACTGTCATCTAATTTAAATATCCATACCAAATTTCAAGTCGTTGAAGAGTTCCCTCCTACGGAGACGATGCTGGCCGGACCACCGGCTCACTACCAGACTTTGAATTGTTTCTGAATTGACATAAGTATGCCAAATTTCAACTCCATCAAATACCAACAAGTGGCAAATTTGAAAACAGAGAACACAGTTAATTACATAATTATAAGATACAAACAGTGTAAGCTAAATAAAAGCTTCTACGAGTATAAACTATTACAGCAAACAAGTTGGTAAGAGCTGGCACAAACGGATTGTATATTAGTGAATGTGTGACCAATTTAAATACATTTCACACACTATGAAAATGACAGTAATAAGACATACCCCCCAATGATATTCTAATATCTCTTTAAAAACATAAATATGAAAATGCGTATGTGAAATCTAAACGGTGGCAAGTTTTATTCAAGAGGCTTTCCATCTTAGCCTTAAGCAACTTGACATCATGATTATGCATGATTTTAATTAATGTGTAGCTACTTTTTTATGTTCCACCGTGTCTGCGAACTTCATCAAGGTTATCCTCAATCAATAAAAAAAAAACAGTAAAATGTTACCTTAAACGAATGAAGTACTAAAAGAAAATATGATAAAATAGACTGAACAACAACACCAGTAATTTTCTTATGTGTAATTGTTATTTCAAATTGCTGAGACGGGAATGTAAACAGTCTGCAAGAGACAACAAAAGGACTTATTGTTGCTTTTGTTCTTTAAATGACTTATTCTTCAAAGTTATTGAAAATTCAAGACACAATCGTGAATTTTCAACGAGAATGTCACAATGCGAATTTTGTTGGCGCTTCGATGGCCTCCAAATTGTTTCGTCTGAAATTAACGTGAAATTACGCACGGTTGACAATGACAACCTGATGATTAAAGTTTTGTGAAGAGATATTCAGGATGAGGGTGCATTTGCACTGACCAGGAGTTGAGCGGATCGGAGCGGAGAAGAGAAGCGAAAAATGGGAATTGTTTCCCCCACAGAAGTACCTAACAAAAAGAGGTTAGAAATGCTATCGTTCGTATTTCCTCCCAGAACCAATGTCGCCACTTTTGTCCTCAACTTGCTATTAATGCACTCGCGAAAAAGCCTGCAGAATCACCAAAACAATTATTAGTGTGGATGACACTGTGGATGAGTTTCCAAATGCAGAACACCATTTTCTGACACACATGTATCATGCCGACCTTTCGAGCAATATTATATCACAGTTCGCGCACTTGCGGCGTTGGAGTCACAAGTGCGGCGACAATTATTATTCTTTTTAATAGTTCTGTGGCTGAAACATTCACACTCTTCCCTAATTGAAACCCTGGCCTGCATAGCTAGAAGTCGGCCTCTTAATACTAACTCACCGCATGTCTAAAATCATGAGCCATCTGGCAAGCAATGCTCTGGCTGACAACGGCCTGTCCGTTGCTGTCTGTGTTGGTAAGACGCACCACGTCACCCGACGTCTTCCTGTCTTCTGACAGAACCTATTACTATAACTCACCGTATGTCCAAGATCATGAGCCATCTGGCAAGCAATGCTCTGGCTGACAGCGGCCTGTCCATAGCTGTCGGTGCTGGTAGACGCACCAACGTCATCCGACGCCCTCCCACGCTGCGGGCTCGAAGGGATACTATGTAACTGGAAGAGAAACGTCAAAATTATGTAGGTACGGTTATGGGACAAAGTGATTGGAAATTAGGAGCCACCAAGAATGTGTGGTAAAAAGGGAGTCCTTTAATCAGCAGGGGGATACCAGCAATTACATATCATCATGGCAGGCTTCCTCTCAGAGTTAAAAGGTTTGGGCTATGGTTTCCACGCGGGCTCAGTGCGGATTGGTACCTTTATAGACGCCATTGAATTCCGTCGCAGGAGTGTTCTGGTTTCCTTACGATCTTTTCCTTTACCGCAAAGCTCTTGGTAAATTACAAATGTAATTCCACACATGAATACCGAAAAACCCAGAGTTGCAAGTCAGGGCTCTGCTTGAGAGGACAAGGTATTAAAAATAAAATAATGTAGGAAACGAACTGATTTTATTTTCCGTTGTACTATAAATTGAACAAGATTTACTTGTAGGTATGACGCATAACATTTTGTACTAAAATACTGTTCCAAATAAAAATCCATCCATTATCCACCACTTGTCTTGTGAATATAAACTCGAGGAAAATCCAAAATGGCTGCCATTGCCTGGAGACAAGTGCACGATGGTTCGCTTTTGAAATATGGCCAGCATTTTCCGGTACGAATTTCCCAGTATCTACCTACTTATGTACAGTGCAGTTGGGGTGACCATGTTTTATATTCAGCATAAGATTTTGTTATAAATTTTGTTATGTTGAATTTTTCTCGAGACTTGGGAAATGTTAACAGAGACTTTTGAGAAGTAGGTTTTTTAGTAAAGTATTGCTGTCGCAATTCACGCGTTTGGGTGACGTCAGCCCGCTATGCCGATGTAAACGTAAGCTGTCGTTGTGTGCGTGTGAGGCTCCGTGCTCCGAATAATAATACTGTACGTACCCACATTACACTCGCGCGCGGCTTTATTATCACCGCTCACTTATTCCTAGTATTTTTAACAAACTTAAAGAAAAGGAGGAGGTTCTCAATTTGACTGCATGATTTTTTTGTAGGTATGTATGTTTAACCGCGAGTGATACGGCATAATGTATTTGGTTTAAGAGGGTCGCACAATATAAATTTATATTAAAAACCCACTCTCATTTGGCCGGAAACGTTGAATCCCTCGCCAGCTTCTATATCAAACATGGCAGCCATAAAATATAATAGGAACATTTATTGGATTCTGTCCATGACATTAATACCAAAATCGTGGTCCTTACGCCTCTCAAAACAACAATATTCCTGTACCCTGCACAAGTATCCGTCTGAATTCAGCTTAAATCGCGTATCTACAAGCTTCGAGAAACATTGGTACAGTATTGCTTTAGCTTTATATAGCCTTCCATTTAGGATGGCAAAGGCAGGACAGGCAAATAAGTACTGGCATCATCAGCGAATACATATCTGACTTTATAATTATTGTTGTTATCTTATTTTCTGACTTTATAAAGTATTTATCTGTATGCAATTAATAAAGTTGCAGCGACAGTAAATGAATGTCAAGAAGCCGATAGGTCAAACCTCTGAGCTATCTACCACAGATACTGTTAGACGAACACTTAAAGCCATTCCCAATATTCAGCCTCTCTTGTTTTGATCTACTGAGGAGTTTTTGCCAGGATTGACGAACAATTTGCTATCTGTAAGATGGCCCACCATTCTTCACCAGGCTTCTAAGCAGACTATGTTTTCGCTGTAATAATTATGTGATCCACAGACCAGGAGACGAGCTGTCGGCCTCCAACAAGATGGGCGACCGAAGATCGCGGGACCGCGTTGGATGCGGAAAGCACGAGACCGGTCTGAGTGGAGAGCCTTGGGGGAGGCCTATGTTCAGCAGTGGACGTCTTTCGGCTGACGTGATGATGATGGCGATGATGCTGATGATGATTTGGCCAGCAACTATAGAAGTCTTTGTTTAGCTTTTATAATAATAGTCAGACAGCAATTAGTTGCCGACCACATATTGCAGAAAAACGTTACCCGTTTTAGACGTAATGAAAATGGGATATTGACCGCGATTACCTTATAGGTTTGATTACGTTTTCATTATGTCTAATGCAATTAATCACGATTCGTTTAATACTGTTACCCGCTTTGAAGCCCCTTTAGGATTATAATATATGTAGTGTTCTAGTTATAGCATATTATACGTTAGACTATTTGAAAATCTCCCTTCAAATGGACCCATTGTTTGATGAATACTAAACTTACGCGTCTTGACAGCTAGACAAAATATCTTCATCATCAGGATGCCGCTTGTGCCAGAGCTGCGTGAGGCCCCCAGGCCCTCTCGCCGTGTAGTACCGCCGGGCCCTCTTCGAGGCTTCGCCCTCGTCTCCATTGCAAGTCGTGAGGAAGAGGTCCAAGGTCACCAGCTCATCATCAGAAGCTGCTCGGGTCAGGTTGTCGCGGGCCCATCTTTGGGAGAACGAAGCTGCCGGGACCATCCTTGTTCTAAAAAGATATAGGCTGAGAATTAGTACTTTTTGATACACGTGCGGAAAGAATAGAAGTATTAGAAAGGCGGTGAGCCAGGCGTATTTCATCATCATCATCACCAGCCTTTTTTACGTCCCACTGCGAATGAGAGGAGAGAATGACAGGACTTGGGCTATAATAATAGTTCCCACGCGGGCCCAGTGCGGATTGGGAACTTCACACTCATCATTGAATTGCTTCGCAGGTGTGTGCAGGTTTTCTCACGATGTTTTCCTTCACCGAAAAGATCATGATAAATTACAAACGTAATTCCGCACATAAATTTCGAAAAACTCAGAGGCGGGAGCCGGGGTTTGAACCCACGACACTCTGCTTTGAGAGGCCATAGGTCGAACCACTAGGCTATCACGGCTTGTAAGTATGTTTATCCGTTGTCTAGTACCCATAGTACATGCTTTACCTGGTTTGGGACTAAGTCAAAAATTGGTGTCAATTGTCAATTACTTTTTTTAATTTCTTTTTTCAATGTTTTACGAATCCTTGAATTTATCAATTTTTCAAACCAAATATGTTTTATTTTTTAAACTGCCTGCTGATGTAGAAAGGTAAGAATGACAACTATATAGCTCCAATGGTATAATAATAATAAGTTTATTTAATCAGACTATACCTATTTTATTTAATGAAACACTGGAGCGTTGCTAAAGTCTCTAAGGGTCTCAAAATAACCAAATAAAATATCTCTACTGTACTTACTTCAGTAAAATGTTGAGACAATTTAAAAGTAAAAATATCAGCAGTAAATAAAATTGACTAAAATACATATAAATGGCAGTTTCTCAATTCAAGTTTGTCAAGCATTCTCCGAAGCAATTTCTTTTCTTCTCAAATTGTATTACATTACGAGTCCCAATATTTGAACGCAATATTTGCTGCCTTCTAGGGTTGTACTATTTTTGCCAAGAAAATTGAGTTTCAGCATTGATGTTGCTCGTAGACCTTGGAATTGGAACCTCTCTAGCTGAGGTTTCAGGCAGAAGCAATGGCGAAAGTTTTACTAAAGTAATACTTAACGTAGGTTCGTTTTTGTGTGCTATAATTTTCCGGTCTGAGTGGAGAGCTTTGGGGGAGACCTATATCCAGTAGTGGACGTCTTTCGGCTGATATGATGATGATGATAATTTTGACGTGTGTCTTTCTGTGACACTGCAATTCCTAAACTGGCAGTTATTTAGACGCGGTTTTGAGACAAAATGTTTTTGAGGTTTTAGACTTTTAAATAAAAAATGCAGGGTTTTCGAATTTTAAAAGTTACATTGACATAAACGGATCACAGGCGTCTATAAGTTCTGCGTTTGACAATAATAAAAAGAGGGTAGAAAACGCTGCTGTCAGCCTTGTAATGTCCGAGCAGAGCCTTGGCTAGCAGTGTGCGTTTTGCTACCGCTGAGACGTGTGTGTGTGTGTGTTTCATTATGAATTGACAATATGACAGGGTATAGGGCAGGGTAGGGCGTACTTACATGTTTATTTTATTATTGCGTTTTACTTATGTAATTCATAGGAATAGGAAAATTTTACTGCTAAGAGACACGGTAAGTAGTTGAGCATTGAAAACCTTTATACTTATTCTTGATAATTAATTTCAAATGCTTACCCTGTACTATGGCCAGTTGAATGTAAAACAATTCACATTAAAATAGCGTAGAATACCGGATCAATTGTGTTAACTCTTTGTATAATCAGTCCTCCCTGCATTTTTCCTTAGGATTCCAACTATTGTAAATTTTACACGAAGACAAAAGCTACGCTGTGTTCGAAGCAGTGAATTTGCAACATTGTTTGTGATTAATATAATTAAACTGTATTTAATTACGTTTTTTCGCACCTTTTATTTATTTCAAATATTCGCAGTGGCAGTCATACCTTTGCCTGATTATTTTATTTTACCTAGCGAATTAAAAACAAAACTTATACACTCGTGTGGTTATAATGGATGCGCCATTTTTGTTAAATGACTGGTGTTTATTTTTCAAATTAGTGTGATCAAATTAGTTTCAAATTAATGTTGAAAAACGTCGTATGTTGCGGCAACGATTTATCACTCGTCAACTCAACTGTAAAACCTTCCTTACCAACATCGTATCACAAATATTTCGCTATCGCCCATAAACTGGACCATTGTCTACCATGTGACCGTTTTTTACTGAGTTCGTTCGCCACCTTTCACGGCTGGCGGTTCTGTCCTTGTGTTCAGGTTGGATGGTTAAGATGCCTAACCCCATAGCTTCGGTTTTTCAGAGAGTCCATTGTGATTGGTTTTGTGAATAACCTAACCATAAAAGAAAATTAAAACAAGCTTTTTTGCCGACTGTAGATACTTTTTGTTGTCTGTGTGTGTAATAAAATTGTCATCCAATCCGTACCAAATTTAAAGTCGATACCATTAACCGTTGGAGAGTTCCCTCCTGCGGAAACGATCCTGACCGCACCACAATTGCATTATTGCAATGTTACCAAACTTACATAATTAAGTATGAAAAATTTGCACTAATTGGGGAATTGGGTCAAATTTAGCTTGCAAGATTTGATCCGAACATAAATACATACCTTTAAATAAACATTGTAAGTTAAATAAAAGCTTGTAAAAAAAGGACGGCCCCCTGTCAAAGTCACAAAGTCACTATTATCGCATCTAAATTAGTTCGTCGCTTTTGTACCTTGTCATAAAAAAAAAGTTCTTACAAAAAAATACTCAACCATGATTACGTTATGATTGTGACATTTCATACATAGATGTAGAGTGACAAGGTACTAAGTAATAAGCTACCTACATTTGATGCAGACTAAGGTACCTACAGTAGGTTGTAGGTAGGTAGGTTGTAGGTAGGTAGGAAGGTAGGTATAGTAGGTTCTCTATACAAAAGGTTCAAATTTAGCCTATTTACGTCCCACTGCTGGGTACAGGCCTCCTCTCAGTATGAGAGGGCTTGGGCTTTAGTTCCCACGCGGTCCCAGTGCGAATTGCAAGCTTCACACACACCATTCAAGTAAAACATTATAATTAATTAACGTGTTATTCTCAACTGACCTCACTCACCTGTTGTGTTGTAGATTCTTAATCTCATTTTCATTGTGCTAAAAATAAGTCGTGATCGCTTTTTATAAAGGAAATCTTTTTTGCGTGAACTTCGGATCTTTTTATGAAGAATGATTCACGAATTCACGTGTTTGACTGTGCTAAATGGAGTTAACTATTCGATAATTGCAGGTAGTTTAAATGTTGGGGATATCCAAAAAAAAAATGTACATAAAGGTGCTTTATGTACAACGAAGTTAAATTGTTACCTATAAAATGTTGCAACCCCCCCCCGGGGTTTTCAGACGCGTTGCTAACCTAGAGGGCTAAGATGAAATGCCACTTGTGCCGGTGATTTCCTCGGCTGTCTTACTCTCCACACCGGAACACAACACTGCAAGCAGAGGCTTAGCGACAGGATTAGCGAGTAAGATGGTGGTAGCGATCCGGACGGACCTCGCACAAGATTCTACCACCCGCAATTATACAAATTACATGGCCTAAAAAGCGATTTTTACACTCACAATCCGTTAGTTTGCCTCAGTTCCAAAGATTAACATGACAGTAGCATGATTGTTTGTCTAGTACAACGAACTGTGAATCATTTTACTGGTGATGGCTATTTGATGGTCACACTTAAGTTAAGAGTTAGGTACCTACTTGCGAGTCCAGTTCTAAACACTAAATGATAAATATTTGGGTTAAGTGTTATGTAACTCATTCATAAATTCATTATCTGCACTGTTATGTTTTTAAAGTGTACTTACCTGAACTAACTTAGAAAAGTTTTTATTATTTCCATCCAAATGAGTACCTTAAAAAAATTTAATACCCCCTTTCTTAGATACATTAAGACTAAAAAAATTTGCATTAGGTGCTGTCCATAAGAAGCTTTTTTAACAATTCCATTTTTAAGAAAAGCTCTCACCATACTCTATCGCAAAGTAACTCTTTCACTTTACAACAGGCCCACGATGGCCTATTCAAAATACCAAATATTCGTCTGCTTGCATTTTTAAATAATTTCCCTGTTATTCATTAACCATTCATTATCATTTTGCGGGTGGTAGGACCTTGTGCGAGGTCCGTCCGGATCGTTACCACCATCATACTCGTTAATCCTGCCGCTAAGCAGCAGTGCTTGCACTGTTGTGTTCCGGTGTAATTACGGGCACAAGAGGCATTTCATCTTAGCCCTCTAGGTTGGCAACGCATCTGCAAATCCTCCGGAGTTGCGGGTGTCTATGGGCAGTGGTGATCACTTACAATCAGGTGACCCACTTGCTCGCTTGCCTTCCTCGTTGTATAAAAAAAAAAAAAACTATTTTAACTAAAATTCCGTTAAAGTTCGGTTGTCCTTTTTTGTCACATTGACATTTCCTATAGTAAGAAGAAGACAAAACCTATATTAGCTAATGGAGGCTTGAGTGACGTTTATGAATAAGGCCCTTTATCTACACACGACATATGACGCGACCTCTATTATGCGTCCAGAAACCGTCGCTAACGACCATCATTACAACAACAGAAAAAATAGGCCTCAATAAAAAAAAAAACAGTCGATACGAAACGTCAGCTCGATAATAATTATTTGTCTATGATTAAAAAAAAAACCAAATTCGTGACGGGTTTATTATACCTTCGGCTTCTGAACCCATTTTAGAGAACCTACGCAACTCTACATAATTAGGCCTTAAAACACTCGTTTAATCCCATTATGAAACTCAGCCTCGCCTCGTTTCATAAAAACACATTCCTTTTTTAAGGACCCACTTTATGTGACAGTTGCATAAACTACTATTTAAATTCCTAATCCAAATCGTAGGATATTACAAAGAGTAAAGAACAATGAAAGGAATCAGAACTTAGCTTTATCCTATCACGGAGCTCCCTTGGCATTACACGGTCTAGACTGTGCTATGCCTGAATGTTGCAACGAAAAGGTCGCGTTGAGTAATTTAAAGCACGAAGCATTGACACTTGGAGTGTCATGACACTGTCACAGGTAAGTGTCATGCGTTGGTAGATAATTGGGAGGTGGCGTTGACCCCGAGAATGACCTCAGGTTACAGTGATCTTTTGTTTGTTTTTTTTTGACGAGGTAATGACTGTTGGTTTCTCAAGATCAAACAAAACTGCATTTACGGAACATGCGTGTAGTCACAGACAAGTTTGATTGCAATATTACAAAAGTAAAATTACATGAAATATTACATTTTGTTACCGAGATTAAAAATGGAGGACGTTCAGTTTTTTTGGAGACTATAGTTTCGGTACTTCACAAAAAACGCAATATTCTTTATTTTTTGGGTTCCGTATCTCAATATCTTCCGATCCGTTCGTCTGTCAGTTCGTCAAGACCCTATTTCTAGGGATACTCTGGTATGGCGGAATAATCGTTGGCTCCATCCATTTCCTAAGAAGTATCGAAGTAAATTTTATTGTTCTTTGTGTTAGATAAACGGTAATTGAATCACTACGCCCCACCTTATTGCGGTTTGCATCTCGCATTCCGCTTTATTTGCGGTTTGCACAGGTAAATAAGTTATTATGTAACATCTCAAAAACTGTACAACTTCAATTGGTCGATTTTCGAATTGATTTCTGAACAGCTGGGTGGAGCTCGCGAAAGCGGTGGATTTTTTACAAGTACTTACTTAATTATTCAAGTCAAATCCGGAAGTCTAAAAGTCGAAAAATCTAGCTCGGGAATAGGAATAGTGCTCCGTTCGGATCATGCAACGATTTCGCTTTAAAATAAGTACAATACACCCATAAAATGTCACAAAATGTACTCTTCCCGTTGACATGTTTCTCTTGCGAGGGCAGAATGTCATTGTCATATAAGTACTTAATGATTTGAAGTGTGATTATAACTTAGTGTAAGTTTGACCTGTGTATGGTTGTATCTGTGCATCTGTCGGTGGCATGTAGCTCCTAAACGAATGAACTGATTTGGACGCGGCTTTTATTAATCAAAAGCTAGTTTAATCGAGATGGTTCTAAGCTAAAAATTACAAAAATCGGTTTAGCCGTTCTTTAGATATTGAACTTATAAATCATCATAACTCTAGCTTATGCCCAGCGGCTTTTCCCCCGTGAAATATTTCAAAATGGGCTAGTTCTCTATCCCGTGGGAATTTCGAAAAATCCCTTCTTAGTGCACCTTTCTGTATCCTCTATGTTTGACTGTGCGTTATCTGTCAGTCAGTCAGTAACGGTACTGTTTTATTAGGTATAGAAGATTCAATATGGTAATACATTCTAACTTAAGTACTTACCACAATACATAATCTAAGCTGATAGCTGCGTAGGCATCTGAAGCTGATGGAAATTTAGTCATTTTTTTTACGTTGCGAGTGTCGTAAAAAAAATGTACGTGAAGATACACTATCCCAGTAAGCCGTGATAGCCTAGTGGTTTGACCTATGGCCTCTCAAGCAGCGGGTTCAAACATCGGCTTGCACCTCTGAGTTTTTCGGAATTTATGTGCGGAATTACATTTGTAATTTATCATGAGCTTTTTTAGCTGAAGGAAAACATGGAGAGGAAACCCGCACACTCCTGCAAAGCAATTCAATGATGTGTGTGATGTGAAGTTCCCAATCTGCACTGGGCCCGCGTGGGAACTAAAGCCCAAGCCCTCTCATTCTGAGAGGAGATCTGTGCCCAGCAGTGGGACGTAAAAAAGGCTGGTGATGATGCAGTAGTCGTCCAAAACACTTACGTGAAGATACAATATCCCGATGACTACAAGGGGATTCCCAATCAAAAAGTCGGCTATTTGCACTTCTTGCGATTAAATCTGTAATCAATGTTTTTGCGATCGATTGTAGACTCGACATTGAAGAACTGGGGCCGAGATTTCCTATTGTTCCACAAAGGTCGAATTTTAATGCAAAAACCTTTGTCTACTATGGAGTTATAGATTTGTTTTACCATGACTCATACGCCCGATCTTGATGTTAGGAATAAATGTATTGTAATGATATTAAAACGATATTAAAATTCAGGTGCGGTACGTAACACAGTCCTCCTCAGTCGATCCCCCAATGTTGAGGATCGTGACCCTGACAAACACCATCAACAGCCTTCCTCCATCCGCTTTGGTCTTCTGTGCTTTTGGATCGCTGTACCGATACTTATGTCCAGGTTTTCGGAGATTTGTTCAGACCATCGCTTCGGGTTATGCCCTCTGGGTCATTTTCCTTCCACTTGTCCCGCTATCAGCAGCTTTTCCAGATTTTCGGGTCCCGTGCGCGCAATATGACCGAAATTCTGCGGTATTGGCTTCAGGCATATGGATATTATAGTGGATATAATCATGGTAGGTATGTATTTATTATCAAGTTCTTCCTACACCTTTAATAGTAGTTTATGCAACTGCTACATAATGAGTGTTTTAAGGCCTAATTATGTGGAGTTGCATACATTACTTTATCTACACATATATTATAAAAGTACTATAAGATGGGTTCAGAAGGGTTCAGAAGCCGAAGGCATATATCATACCCATATCTGTCACGAATTTGACTGTTTTTTTTAATCATAGACAAACATTGTCAAAGCTGACGTTTCGTAAACAGTTTTTTTTATTGTAAAAAAAAATGTCACATTATTATTTATACATGTCGGGCCGAACATGACTTATATACGTGAGTGATCCGTTTTATTCCACTATGATTGAAAACTACGTTGGCTTTCAAATTTGAAACATCGAATTCGATATCGAAAAGTCATTACGACATCGAATTCGATTTCGTAATGACTATTACTTTACTGCTGGTAGTGGTGGGTGGTGCTGGGGCTCGCGCTGTCGGCGAGCAGTCGTCCTCGTGCTGCAATGCTGGTCATTTTCTACGGTTTCTGAACGCATTATAGAGGACTTATGATATGTGTGTAGATAAACGGTATTTTTTTACAGTGTAATAATTAGGTACCAATTATAGCCACTGCTGTGACCTTCACCAAAATATTAACGGCTCTACCTAATCCAAATATGACCCAAATCTTCAAATAGCCGGATACTATGTACTGAAGTTATCTTGATAGGTATGACTACAGATTACCAGTATCATGTCGCAGTTAGGAGCTTAAGAAGTTTTGGATCTAGGATTAACAGTAAGACATAAAACGGTCACTTGTCAGTTGGTATCTTTTTTTCATTATCCATTAATATAAACATCATATCCCCTATGGAACATTTTGAAATAGGAACGGTGTTGCCGAGCTCGCCGGCAAGTGCGGTGCGTCGCCGGCGGTGCCCGTGCGGAAGTGCTCGCGGCTCATATTCACTGAGACGACTTGTAGTCTCACAAAATTGGCAACAAAAACGGAGTATCGAAGGGCTCATCCATGCTTTATAACATATGTCATTAGCTCTTTGTAGTGCTCCACTGTCTCCTTGGCGCAATGTCAGGCCAGTTCTTAGCATAAGCGTCCAAGTCATCCCAGCATCTTCTTCGTCTGTCGCGTCGTCGCTGGCCGTTCTCTGATACCCATCAAGTGGCTGCGTGAGTCCAGGTAGCTTAGCGTTGGTATTATTATCCAAAGGTAAAGTATAAAGTTGACTTGACAAGCTGAGAAATGAGACGTGGCTATTTGCAAGACTATGATAGTCGAGTCACAGTCTTTTTGTGAGTGGGATATTATTGGCATTAGTACATCCGTTATATCTTGTAAGGCCGACCTCGCGTCTTCCTGGGTTAGACATAACACGGAGTTAATTTGCCTGTGTCGTATGACATAATCCTTTTTTTTACAAGCTTTTAATTAACTTAGTATTAGCAGTTAAGTTAACAAACGGTATCCGATCATTTCAGCGACAAACGTTTCACATCCGAATCGTTTCGCAAAATAATCATCAATTTCCAGATTTATTTCTCGGACCATCGTGTAAAAAAAAATTCTGAAATTACGTATTTACAGTTTCAGAAGAAAATGCCAGTTGTGAAATGATCATTTTGCGAAACGAATCAGCTGTGAAACGTTAGTAAACCGTTATACATTTTCGTAAAGTATTAACTTAACATTTCATTTCGAGTTACTTAGAAATCTGTTATTAACTGTTAAACAAATAAATATCATGGGACAATTAACACCATCCCAAATTAGACAAAGCCTGTACTATGGGTACTAGACAACGGATAAACATACTTGTATAGATAAATACATACTTAAATACATTCAAGACCCGAGAAGAAACATTCCTATTCATCATACAAACATCTGCTGCGACCGGGGATCGAGCCCGGGACCTCAAGCTTCGTAGTCAGGGTCTCCAACCACTAGGCTATCCGGTCGTCAAGTTAAGTAGTTGTTAAGTGATAATTAAATGCTGCTATATCACCGATGTGTATAATAGTCAAGTCACACCAATGGGAGCAGGAAGTCACCTCGGCCCGACCTTCCTGCAAACTTATTCTGCGTCACTCTGTTTATCAGAATTGACTGCGTGGTGATAAGGTTTGTTTATAAATGTGTTTGATTGAAATGGGATGAAATTAAGCTGTTTCCGTGCTTTTTGAATGTAGGTTAATACCACATGATTGGCATGGACCTGTAGATACTCACACGTACCTACCGTGAAATGGTCTGCTTGGTAGACAATACTAGTGCAGAACCCTAATCATTGTGCAAAGAAATAAAGTCTGCGTAATGGCACGTTGTACAGTGCGTTGCAGCAATTTTAAATAAGTTACGAATAATTTTACAATATTTTTACTGAGATATTACGTTCGAACGTTCGAGTACTGATTCGCTTGTTATTTTATTATACGTCTTAGTAACTAAAGAAAGAAACTTTCTAAAACAGATGAAGAGAGTAAGGATTCTACATTTTTTCTTAATTTTGTTCGTATTTATATAACAGAATTTATTTCGGTTATTAAGCAAGGAAAACAATCTTCAACGTTGCGTAGGTACCTACGGTCAAGTGCAAAGGTGAGTATAGAACTAATCCACCTCAACAACAATACCACAACCTTAATTCGCCGGCATAAGAGCCATGGGACATATTTTTAAGAAAGTTTTGCACCCATATTTTTGCACTTGCCTGTAGGTACCTACTCATGCACTTTAAGAACTAATTTAACTAACTTTTAACTTTCCGTATGGATGACGTAAATAATTTGTTCAGCTATGTTACCAAGGAACTATACTATACATAGAGTAGTCCCAACTAGTGATGTAAGAGGATTATGACATTTTTATAACACACGCGGATACGCAAACTTTTTTTAGAAATCGCGAATTTGAAAGCAAATTTTGTAACTCTTAACAATTGGTTACAATTGATTACAATGTCTTGTTATCATGCAAGCATAAGCAAGCAGCATTTTGAATGTGATATCCATGTTTTTTTTAAAGGTAGGTAGGTAGATGAATTAGAGAGAGCTTGGAATTGCATTTGTAGTGGTTGTATGGTTCGCATGAATAGGAAAATCAGCCGTTACGCACAACTTAAATAATATTTGGAATGTTAAATGACATTATTTTCGAATTTTCTTCTTCAGTATAATTATTACAACCGTCTTTTTACACTGATTGTACGGGAAAAGGGAAATTTCAGATATGGAATGCCTATAAACACACACAATACTTACCACTACATAATAATATGCAATTTGCACTGGCACTGTCTCGGTAATTTCTCTACATCAAATTGGATCGAGAAATACGTACTGACGTTTAAGAACTCAAAATATCATTAAAATATTCATTTGAGTTTAAAAAATAATATTGATAGGAATTTTATGAGATGATCTTATGTGCCTATTCTTTTAGTGTCAGTAAAAAAAAAAAATTACATTCATCCGTAATAGGATTTGACCGTTACAATTTTGCAGTAGAACCGTTGAATTGACAGAATATCTGATGCATAGGTATTTTGTTTCTGATTATGAATTTCAACTTCAAAATAAAATTGCAATGAATTAAAAACTCGAATATGTCATTCCAGTTGGAATGAATATGAGAGTAATGATTTTCGGCACGTCTCTACACCCATCCAAATTCGCCTCTAAGTACTTAATTATCAAACAAACGTTTAAGGTTGCCATATCGATCAATGGAAGCCCCCATTTGGCTATGCTAATGATCGCGCTAAAAATATGCGCAGGAGTCTACGAGCGGCGCACTTAACGATATTGTGTATTAATGGGCCTTCAGTTAGTTTTAAGAGATCGGGAAATTAGGCACAATTATCTTGAGTCTAATATTTTGTTTTGACTTCGAATTTTTTTTTACGATATTTTATTTAGTTTCATACAATGGAAACTTGGAAGCAAAATTTTACCCACATCCACGGATAGACTTTAAATTTAGCATGGATGTGGAGATTAGATGACAATGAAATAAGTACATTCAACAAAAAGTGCAGCTTATATTTTTTAACAGAAATTTGTTACACTTCTTATACCTAATATTACGAGTATAGATGATGCTGTTGTTAAGCAGAGGTACAAGACCAGTGCCGTACGAGGGTCGAGCACGACTTTACGAATGCCGCGTAACGTAAAGTCGAATAGTAAACGTTGTCGAGTTTGTGTGACGTTTGGAATAGCGCCCGCCCGTGAGCGCATTTTTAGTATGAGGTTTCTCGATCTCGATACGATAACCGTAACGTTACGCAGCATTCGTAAATTCGTGCTTGACCCTCTGAGACCTTATATTTTAGCTTTATTTACTTTACTTTAGGCTTATATTTTACAGGAACGCGACATTGATTTTAATTATTTTCCATGTTTTGAGATATCTTAACTAGAAGACGTTAACTTAGTACTTACAACTACCCCGAATGATCCGTATATTAAATGCGCGTGCGACAAGTAAATAATCGATGGTACTCTGACTCAACCTCGTATATAAACTTTGACGAAATTGGAATAACCACCTTATGTTCGCGGTCTAGAGTGGTTATTCCAAAGTTTATATACGAGGTTGAGTCAGAGTACCGTCGGTAAACCGTCTGTTTCTGTTAACGACGCGCAAACAGTGCCCTAAGCACGACTTGTCGAATCCTGCGTCACGTAAAATCGAATAGTAAACTATAACGAGTTTGTATGACGTTTGGAACAGCGCCCGCCCGTGAGCGTATTTGGAACTAAAATTTAGTATGAGATTTCTCGATCTCGATACGATAACCGTAACGTAACGCAGGATTCGACAAGTCGTGCTTTGGGCACAGAGCAATAAACTTACTAGGCAATAATAATTGTCCCGATACGGGCTCAGGTTTTCCCAGCAAGCCTTTATATCAGATAAAAACCTTTTTGAAGTCCTAACTAGGAAATTCATGGTCTCCAATGGAGTCCATCTTTTTTCATTTTTTTGGCCAATTTTTTTTTCGGTTTTTCCGTGATGCTTTTGAATACCTACTCACTGAAACAAATACACAGAACAAAACATACAATGACAATGCAAAGAAACGGTACGGATTACCGAGGTTGCTGGTTCAAGTCCAGCTGCTTAACGAATTTTTCTTTGCATTGTCATTGTATGTTGAATTTCATTCTATGAATGTTTCATAAAAATAAAACAAAAATAATCAATAAATCGATTGTTTTCATTGACACAGAACAAAAGCAGAAAAATATAGCCATCCTCGGGAATCGGACACGGATCCTCGACTCCGTGTCGCGTGCCTTAACCCCTACACTACGGCTAGCATAGGATGGCACAATGATTTTTTTCCATGTGTTCAAATCTCTCGACACTGAGTCGAAGCTTCGGGTTCGATTCCCGGGGTTATCTCTATTTTTCTGGTTTTTTCTGTGTATATATGTTTAAGTGAGTATTTAAAAGTATAACACCTAGGAAATACATATTAAGATATGAATAAATAAACAAGTATAGCAGTTTCCTCAAGCACAAGGTCAAAATATATGAAACTGCTGCTTTTAAACATACTTACCTACCTATTCAAAACAAGAACGCAAGATTACCTACAATTGTTTTGTGTGATTTTTTCTGATAGTTTAAAAAAAAACTGAAAATCAAAAGTTGAAAACAACCCGACATTTTCATTTCAAAGTCCAATTTATCAAAACCGGCTGAACCGATTTTGATGAAGTTTGGTTAAGAACCATCTCGATTAAAATATCTTTTCAAAAAACCCGCATCTGAATCGGTCTAAATAGGTCTAGAGAGCAAATGCCATAGACAGAAACACAGATTCACAGACACAGATACACAATGTTAAACATATAACTAGGTACACATGTAGCATTTAAGTAGCAAAGCATTTGATAGTACGAACAGACTCTGTTTGTGTTTTGCTAAGACCATTCATTTATGTTAAAATCATCGGTACAGTATAAATAGAACAGAACATCTTATCATGAAGTGAAGAGTTACTCAGAAAACCTGTCACATCACAAATCATTATCACAAAAATATTACAGTTTTTACGTCAGGGGTTAAAACAATGTAGGTAATTAGAATTCCATAAACTCAAATCTTTTCCCTGTAACCAGTAACCATGTTATGGCGTGTTACACCATAAACGTCAAATTACACCGGCAATTATTATTCGACATCCATTCACAAAACCCACGCGATAAGATAAGCAACTAAAGCGACGAACATAAACAAAAATATACATTTCATTTGCGAACCTTCAAAACGAAGCGAATAATTATATCACGCATTGAAAAGCAAAACAGCATCTCACAAAATTCAAAATTTCGAACACCGAAAAAAAAAAACAAAAACGAATCGAATCAAATTTCGAAATTCCGAAACTTCAAAACAGAACAACATCAAGCATCTCACACGATTCAAAATTTCGAACACAGAAAAAAAAACCAATCGAATCAAATTTCGAAATTCCGAAACTCGAAAACAGAACATCAAAAAACTTGACTATAACTTTTACACTTAAAAAACAAAACAAAATGAAATCAGAAACTCAAATTTGGAACACTTAAGAACAAAAAAAAATCGAGTATTATTTCGAAATTTCATTCACGATCCACGAGCGCAGAGCTTAAATAAAAGAGCAACGTACCGAAGGCGTGCGCGCAGGCTCCCGCGCGGAGAATACTGATCGATTGTAAGTGGTCTGTGCCCTAAGCACGACTTGTCGAATCCTGCGTTACATTACGGTTATCGTATCGAGATCGAGAAGTCTCATACTAAATTTTAGTTCCAAATACGCTCACGGGCGGGCGCTGTTCCAAACGTCATACAAACTCGTTATAGTTTACTATTCGATTTTACGTGACACAGGATTCGACAAGTCGTGCTTAGGGCACTGGATCCTGAGTCACACTCAGCCTTGACCTTAAGTATGAGCGTACATTTGGTGCAGATCTGTTTGAATGCTGCTGAATGCATGTTTTGTATGGATCTAAGAATTTAATACTAAGTATTTATTTAATCGTAAAACTATGACTTTTTATGTAGTACTCTTGCCAGCAGCCGTATAATTATTATGGAAACAGCCATGCGTATTGAAATCTCTACAAAATTGTGTGTCCTAACTTCCTAAGCATTCTTCCTTGTAGATGAAGTATGGTAAACTTAAATTAGATTCGGCACGTAAATCCATTCAGCTACTTACAAGGTGCGTGACCTCACATCTCTAATTTCTCTCAGACAAAAAAAAAACAGTCAAATGTCATGGCCGGAATTACCATATAGCACAAAAAAACACTGACGTAATTTAGAATTGGAGACAATGTGGCAGGCAGATGTTAGAAGATTCGCTTATCGCTGGCGATAATAAGCTCGTAAATTTGAGCGCACTTACTAATTGACAATTGAATCGAGTTGATAATTGCCTTCAGAATAAAAAGCTGCCCAGGTGCTCAAAAACGACGTAACTAATGTCAAAAGTGTTCAATTACTTTGAACATCTACTAATCCTGATCTCAAAACGGCACCTGAATACAAGTTTTCACTTCTGTTATTAGACTGACAGTCGCCTTGTTTAGTAATAGTACATTATGTGTACTAAAAATGGCAGTAGTGTAAGAAATTAAAGGTTGGTCATTCTTCAGGCTTTTTGAGCCGAGCTTCGTAATTCCCGTACCGCCCGTAAAACATACAATGTTTTTCATCACACTTGCGCATGCTGATGGGGCCGCCCGTGCACGCCATTACAGCCCTAGGGCGTTATGAAAATAGAAAAGCTCCGAGGGTTTTATTTAGGGCATTACAGTCAAGTTAGCATGCATAATAATGACCCTTTTTAAGTGCAAGTGTGATGAGAGTTCTAACGAATCCATGATGACGCTCCAGAATACATATGAATGAATCCGATTTTGACTTGCAAAACACATTATCACAAAGTAATACAATTTGATGTAACACCAGCAAAACGATTTGGACAAACGAGATAAAATCTATCTAATGACAGCAGTTGTAAAATGACAGTCACCTTGTGTTGACGTCAATGTATTTTAATCCAAATCTTTTCCGCGGGGTAATTGCGTAACTATTTGACACTCATCATCGGATCGGATTGCATGACATATGACAGCTAGCTGTTTCCGATACCAATTGTCAGCCCATACAAAAAAAACCGACCAAGTGCAAGTCGGACTCGCGCACGAGGGTTCCATAGAAAAATTTTCACGCTTTTCCCCAGTGTTTTGAGGAGTCCAGTGTTAGCAGAACCCTGCTCTTAAGCAAAATGTACGTAGTGTGGGGTCAACTTATATTGGTCCATGAAATCTACAGACAGACATAATTTTTTAAGATTTTGAGACTTTTCGGAGTGGTTGTGCTATAAGAGCTATAGTCATACCAAATTTCAAGTTTCTAGGACAGCTGAAAGTACCCTTTAGGTTTTCGGATTTCGGCAATTTGTATGGAAATAGATTTTATAATGACTGTATATTTTGATTGCGTTGACGTAGAAGGTTGATTTTTTCACGGCTTCAAGGGACCGCAGGCTTAAGTATTTGATATTAATTTCAGCATGTTACCTCCACGCGTCTCAGAGAAAAAGGGTCTTTACAGACAGACAGACAACAAAGTGATCCTATAAGGGTTCCGTTTTTTTCCTTTTGAGGTACAAAAATGACAAAATGAACACGATGGCGATTGCGAGTAAGTTAGACAACATTATAAGCCCGGTTATTTGTAGCACGACATAGCCATAACTGGAATTAGACCATGGGGATACTTCATACAGTACCTAAGCTATTAATTATCAGCTTATTTACATCCGACTGCCGGGCATCGGCATCCTCTCAGTAAGTATGCACAGTATAAGTTTATACACTTATACCTTATACTTATATGTATGAAAAGTTTTTAACTGACTGACTGATCAACGCTCAGCCCAAACCCCTGGACCTAGAAAGCTGAAATTTGGCATCATCATCATCACGTCCTTTTATCCCTAATCAGGGACATAAGGCTCTCAGCATTTTACTCCATTTGGAACGATCCTGCGCCACGACCTCCAGCTCTTGCTAGCTCATGCCCAGGGATTGGATCGCCTTTTCGACCGATCGCTGCCATGTTGTTTTGGGCCGACCTCGTCTTCTCACTCCAGGCAGGCGCACTGTAAAGCCTGTTTGGGTATATAGTCGTCAGTTCTCCTCAACGTATGCCCTATCCAGCGCCACTTCCTATGCCATATTTCCGTCACAATGGGCTTCTGTTCAGAAAATTTGTTTGAAAATTGTTGTGAAATTTGGCATAGAGGTTCCTTTTATAACGTACACCCGGGATAAGGCGGGATTTTTGAAATTTCCACGGGATAGAGTGTTCTGCCACGGGTGCGAAGTCGCGGGCGGAAGCTAGTAAGGTTGAAGTAAGAGCTACGGCTTAGGCATTGATATACAAAAATAGACATGATACGCCACCGCTTCACCGCGCGCGGACAAGCAAGATTAGATGACTTACTCGTAGTATCTCTTGATGTTTGACATTATGTCAGTCTAATGACAGCTAATGAGTGGGGCCGCATTTTGTCAGCGCTGAACAGGCAGGTATGGGCTTAGTTTCCCACACGAGCCCGGTGCGGATCGGAAACCTCACGCCCACCATTGAATTACTTCGCAGGAAACCTCACGATTTCCTTCACCGAAAAGCTCATGATAAATTACAAATGTAAATTCGCACGGAATTCCGAAATTCGTTCTAGGCCGGTTTTTAAGAATAATGCGCGCACGGATGATCGCAATATTTGGCTTGGGTATATGGATAAGAAGCGCAGAAAGCTAAAATTTATACTTATGTACAAAGGCAAAAGAGGCTAAGCAATCGAAGCGGTCACAATGATCTGCACAAGCTCTTATGTCTATAACAATAGAGCCGTGCCTAGATCATTGTAAGCGCGTCGGTTGCTTAGCTACTTCTGCTGCTGACTGTACCTAATAAATAAAAAGTTAACAATTTAATGAGTTACGGTTTAATTTAGACTACTAGCCGACCACTAGTAAGTACATTATTTTGATGAAGCCTGTAGCGGATGACATTTGTATTATATATTTGACGAAGCCTGTTGCTGTTAATCTCTGTGTTCTTCTCATTTTTTGTAATTTGTGTGTGTATTAATTCAATAAAATTAAATTCTAGTAAGTAGTATACAATATATTTGATGTCCGCATTAATAAATAGGTAGGTATTATCTTTCACAGTCACACCGCCCGCAGCCCAATCCCACGTTAGTTCTCATAATATTTACCAACTAATTTCAAGCGACGTCTCGAAAACTTGCCCCTAAATTGAGCCGGCCGGGAATCGAACTCAAACTAAGTATTTTATGGAGGCCAAGGAAATAGTCTACCCATTTCCTTTGATTAAATTTGGGCGTCTCCCGGGTCCTATAGCGGGCCGCACAGACCCTCTACTCTAAGTCCGAAATTCGAAGTTCGTATCAGACCGTCCCGCTCACGCCAGCACAGGTTAACGCGAAAGCGAGAGAGACGGTCGGATACCAATTTCGGACTAGGAGCTCAGGCTTGAGGGACCATTTTTTAGACACAATATTGGCGCTCTGTCTGTGTACACTTGAAATTGGGGCCAGGTCAACTAATATCTTTTGTTTTAGGCCGATGTTTCTTGGGAAAGCTTTTGGAAGAAACATTTGTAAGAAAATAAATATTGGTATAGACATAGTAGAAAAACCTTTCCCAGGGGCCAGCCCCCGACTACGAAATTTGAAAATCGAAGTTCGTGTCGTGTCGTCCCGCTCACTCTCGTGTTAAATAATATTAGCTTGAGAGGAACGGCACGATACGAAGTTCGAATTTTGCACTTCGTAGTCGGGGGGCAGGCAAAAATCGATCTTATGACAATATCATAAACATTTTGACAGGGGAAATTTTCTCACTTTAAGTAAGTATACGAAGTAAAGTTAATTTAACGCTTGTACCTAATGTAGTATTTCTTAGTTCTTGATGGATTTACTCACAGACGTATTCTAGCAGATAGGTATGCGACCGTTAATATACTAAGTTAAAATACAGGCCAAGAGTGTATCAGGCACGCCCAGTTCGTAGTCGATTCGAAAAAATCCATGCATACAATTTTTTAATAGGTTATTTTTAAACCATGTAAGTGATTTACTTTTGAATGCACTATGCACTACTGTTCTGATTTTTTTACATTTCCAAATAAAACTGTAGACGGGTGGTACCGTAGGGGGACGACACTTGACTCTAACAAAAATGAGTACTTTAGAGCTAAATATTTCGCAAACGGGTATCTAAATCGAAAAATTACTTTTGCGCACCCTCAACATTTTTGAAAGACCTATCCAACGACAACCCACACAATGGGATAGGTAAGAAGAAATAATCACCCCATTTGATAATTTTATTCTACCATCTAATCGGCGATTAATACGAATTATTAATAAGCTCTCTAGGTTGACAACGCATATGCACACCCCCGGGGTTACAGGTGCCTATGGGCAGTGGTGATCACTTACCATCAGGTGACCCACTTGATCGTTTCCCTCCTTGTATAAAAATAAAAAGAATATTCATGCCAAATTGCAGCTTTAGTATCCAGCCGAGCCTCTGAACTAAACCACGGACAGACAGACGGACATGATGAAATTATGAAGGTTTCTTGTAGACTGCGGAACTCCAAACACAGACACAGGAAAACTCCAACAATTATGTAACGATCAAACCGCTATGCTTAGTCGATCGTTGACCTCCGCTTTCGCGACCGCCTGTGAGCTTAGCATTCTAGATTTCATCATCATTATCATCATGGCCTGGTATACCTAATCAGGGACGTAAGGCTCTTGCCAGCTTATGCCTAGGTGTTGAATCTCCCTTTCAACGGAGCGCTGCCATGTTGTTTGGAGCTGACCTCGTCTTCTCACTCCAGACAAGCGCGAACTCAAAGCCTGTTTGGGTAAGTATATGCTCGTCAGCTCTCCTTAATGTATGCCTTATCCAGCACCACTTCCTATGCCTTCTAGCATTCTAGGCTTAGCAGACAAAAATCATTCCTTCCCCACATGCTTACTAATTTAAAAGGGACACTTGATTCACCTCCTCTCCGAAATCTGCTATCCCGTGGGAAGTTCGGAAAATCCCTTCTTAGTGCACCTCTAGTATACTCAAGGTATATGTTTGCTAAATTTCAAGTCTCTAGGTTCCGTGATTTAGGCTGTGCGTTGTCAGTCAGTCAGTCAGTTAATCACGGTACAGTTTTATAGGTATAGATTAAGTGGTCGGAAAATCTAGTCTACACATGAAAAAAATAATGCCAACTGTATTAGGTACATTACGGCGCCGTGGAGCTAAGGATTTCATAGTAATCAATTGAGCGCAGCAATGTAACGCATCGCGACTTTCTTTGCGTGTCTAAATCGGGCTTAAGGTTAGCCTGTCACTATTAAGGTCGTCGTCCACAGATCAATAAAACTGCCAAAACTCGAACAGCTGGCTGTCGCCCGGGAAGTTCTCGCGCGTGCGTGCATCTGTGTTGCCAGGGTGATAGAAATGGGGAAAATGGGAGAGTTAAGGTTTTTCGTAGAGCGGTTGAAGTTGTTGACAACTATTTAATTATAATTAGAAGAAAGGGTGTGAGGTGATTGTAAAATCACGGCATGAGGAAGGTTACACTGTTTTTTTTTTCTAAAAGTGTGCGGGCGAGGTTATCTAGGCAGACCTTTAGGTTTTTTGGATATATAAATTTACAGGAAGCAATGAGGTACATTTTCAAGAATAGCTTTTCACTTTAAAAAAATACGATTGATTGATTATTGGCTTAGGTACCCAAATCTAATGAAACCTTTTAATCCAAACAAGGTTTTGTTTTATAACTTACTACATAAATAGCTTAATATTCCAGTAAGATCTCCCCACTTATTTTTCACTGTCAGGCTTCCGATTACAAAGGCTTTCCCATCTTCATACATGGCAACACCGCGTCGAAATGTCAAAGACGCGAAATATGGAGCGAATTTCCTCCAAATTATTTTGTATTTTTATTTATTTATGAATGAAAACGCGCTGTTGTTGACTTAAAATCTATTCAAAACGCTCTGATATTCCATAACAATCGTTTTACAAGTACAAATGGTGGTGTAAAATGTAAATTTTGGTATTTTAATTATTACTTAGGTGTTGTAAGAATTGTTATTAGTGGTTGTTGTTGTAGGTTGTTGTAAAATTGTTGTTGAACATAGTCTTCCGTGTTAGTTAGTGAACCTGTTGATATAGAATCGCGAAGAGTTGTGCCATAGGTTGTGTATTAAGATAGAAGATATCAGTGTTATCCTTAAAGGTAAGTGTTACTATGCTAATAAAACTATTACCTTTTACATATATTATTACAGTTAACATAATGTTTTTAGGTATTGTTTGACACGAATTATCTAAAATTTATTCAGATTAATCTTAAGAATGATCTCATTGCTGCCAGGTCTCTTGAGGTGACAATTTTATTATAATAGATTTTTTTATAATGTTCTCTAACTCTTTAAGTTTTCAAATTATTTTGTGCATAAAACCGTTGTTTGATAAGACATGATAAAAATTGTAATGAGTAAATATCGGCAAATTAATTAATTTACTAAACGGTAGTCATACCATTTCTGCTGTTAAAATACGGTAAAGTAAAGAGCCAGTATTATTTAGGTACCTAACAAGCCCTTTGCGAATCACGACGTGTGGTTACCGCCTTTATTACAGCTGACTGTACAAGTGTACATCTAAGGCAGGTTATGGTTAAGTTAACGAAATATTGACACGCACTTAGCGGCTTGGCAACAGGAAAATAATTTGAGGTTTTTGCCTGTTGCATCTAAGAGCCAAGTACATCATTCAGCTAGATATTGAAATTACCATTGATAAATTGCCATTTATTTAATTAGAATGCAACGGAGGTAAAGCAAGATAGGCCAAGACGGTCACAGAGAGTGTTTTTGTTGATAAATGGAGGCAAACGAGCAAGGGGGCACCTGGTGGTATGCGATCACCGCCATCCCTGAGAACCAGCAACCCCAAGAGCGTCACTAGCCAGTTGCCGGCCTTTAAGGAGGAAAGGAGAGATAGATGAAGGGGGGGGGGGGGGGTATTGGGCCTCCAGCTGACCAGTGACCGAAGATTGCGTAGTGCTTTTGTGTGTGTATATTAATTGCAAGTGGAGGGCAAAATAAGGGGCAACACTGGTTCTGGAAGGAAATAGTCTATACTAATTGTATTAGTTCTTTGATAGTAAAGCTGAATGACAGCAAAACACAAAGACTATTCGCAGCTTCTAGTAAGTTTAAAAAAGTACCGGTACGTACGTTGACTTAACAACACCATGGACTTCGGGTTGGCGCTATCTTGAAAACGTCCGAACCAAAAGACTTTTGCAAAACAGAAAAAAAGACAGAACTTGCAACAAAATACCAGTTTGGTCGAACGACAGCTCTATGACGTATGGCAGACATCGAAAAATGCCGTGTTGTTGGGGCACATTTTTCGTGAATTTTGTACTAGACCCAAAGTCCATGGTGTTAGTAAGTCAATGTGTACATAATTCGATTTCGTAAACTCTAAAAACATCCCAGTTATCAGCAGCCTAGTAACACCCATTTGCTCCAATAATGTCAACCAACTTGGCCAGTCTTTGCAATCAGCTTTACCCCAGCCAATCAACATCAGCTAGCAACTACTCCCGGCTACTATCGTGGCTTTACCCTGTCGGGGTAATCCTGTCCGACACTACCCTAATCCAGCGGGTAATCCTCATCTAACTCAATTAAGGTGTAAGGGATTGTAATTGCAATACGTAAGCCCAAGGTATGTCTATATTTAACATAAAGAGAATACTTAGTTAACGTAATATCTTTTATTTATAATTTCATATTTTGATACTTAAATTATATTTTCTTTAATATACTTGAGTACCTACTCAGCGGCAAAAAATTGTGTACTTAATAAATTTAACTACACGAGAATTGAAAAGGTTTTTATAAGTATGTTTATACGTTGTCTAGTATCCATAAGACAAGCTCTGCTTCATTTGGGACTAGGTCAATTGGTGTCCATTGCCCCACGTTATTTTTTTGTCTTAGTACTCGAGGTTGGCAATGCGTTTGCATTTTGACTTTCCCATAGGTATTACGAGTGACTTTACCAGCAGGATTCACATACATTCAGGCACTTCACTATTAAGCTGACATAAGCATAAACAGCTGAAAAGCCATGACTATTACAGACTGACGACTCTGACTGTGACAGGACTTCTTTTAGAATCAACAGGCATGGCTGCATGGATTTATTTTCCTTTGCCTCCCTGAAGGGATGTATTTTAATAAAAAATATGAATACGAGGCGAGGGTTAGCGCTTAGCCACAACATTCTACGATAAATTAGAAGAGGCGAATGCTATTAATATTAAAGAATTAGGTCAAGTCGAGGGCAGATAGCTCATTAGCAGGGTCGCCGAGGCAATTAGTGCACAAGAGGACGTGGGATGAATTATAGGGCAGGTCGGGTAATAAAATGAGGTTGGATTGAGGTAATGTGATGTGTGGGGGATAAAGTGTCTTTGAAGGGAGATCCTAATTTCATGGGTTTTAAATAAACACTTTATGCCAAATTTTAAGGCTTTTGGGGGCAGAGTTTATTCAGCACTCAAGCGGAATAACGCTATAGTAACGCATGTGTCAATAGAAACAAGGCTAAAGTGGATCACTCTCGTATAAGATGATGTTAGAAATGTTCCGGACACAGTCGCAGTTCTAAACATGTCGGACTAACGCTAACTATCAGAGCGCGCAAGAAAATGACACGGAAATAGAAAATCTATAAGTATGAAAAGTAACTGAACTAAGTGAAACGGTCTTCATTCATTGCTCTTTTTATAACCTTAGACATAATGAAAATGGGATATTAAATATCATGGGACAAATTAACACCAATTGACCTAGTCCCAAACCAGGCAAAGCCTGTACTATGGATACTAGACAACGGATAAACATACTTATATACATATTAAACTTCCAAGACCCGCGAACAAACATTCGTATTTATCATACAAACATCTGCCCCGACCGGGATTCGAACCCGGGACGTCAAGCTTCATAGTCAGGGTCACTAACCACTAGGCCATCCGGTCGTCGATAATGACCCGTCTAATGCAATTAACCGCGAATCATTTGAAACTTTTTATAACCTACTTATTTGGATCAAACCACTGCGTCTGTGGACTACAGGGCGCCCTCTTTTATAATTAACAGCTTAAACCCACCGAATTTCATGAATTTCCTAGAGTTAACTCATATTTTACTTGTTAAAGTTACGCTGGTGCCAATCAAAATTATCTCCGAATCAAAACTTGACAATTCCAATAAACTCCAGTTAGGCCATTAGTGTGCCCGAAGTTGTGCAATTTATATACGTTCGGTAACTTCGCTAACTAGAGGGAGCGACAGAGTTCTGGAAGACAATAGGTGGTTGTGACAATTACTAGTACAATTATGTACCTAGTAGGTCCCTACCCTACGTGTCTATTATTTAGTCAAGAATTAGACGCATTACCTAACACAGAAAATTGTATACTTACAATTCTCAAATTTCAATCTGAAGCGTAGCTAAATATACAGAAACACCAGAATAATAAATTCTCAAACTGGGGTTCGAATCCAGGACCTCCTCATTGCCGTGGTGACGCGCTACCAACTACGCCATCCGAGCTATCATTGGTAGCAGCGAAAAATTCCTATGTATTCACGTTTCAGTTTATTTCAATACTGACTGCTTCTCTGTAGACTTATTTACATTTCAGTTTGAAATTTGAGAAATTATTTCGAAGGGGGTGACCGTATCTAAAAATACGAAAAATTGGTTTAAAATTGTATAGCTACGTATATTATCAAAGTTTTACACTCTAAAGCCGTATTTTAGAGTTAGAAAGTGGTCGCTCGGACGCCGCAAATGTACTTATTGCTACATACACGATTTTTCTTACTGTTCTAAATTTTGCTTAAATAAGTTAATACTATGGTCTAATGTTTAGCGAATTAAATAAGAATAGTGTCGTAGCTTTTTCAATAGTGTTTTAAATTTATCAAATAGAACATTAATTTTAAAATAATTATCTTTCCCTGTACCACTGACTCAAACTTCCTATTGTTACCAACTCTTTTCAGCGTTCAATTCAATGATGAACAAAGTTCGAAACATCGGGAAGTTTAATCCGTTTCAATCAGGTTATTAAACGAGTAACATTTACGGAAACTTTTATAATAACTAGATAATTAACTGATAATCTACTGCCTGATTAGATTACTATCAATATTTATCGTAATCCTAACTTCCTAACTTATATTATAAATGCGAAAGTAACTCTGTCTCTCTGTCTGTCTGTTTGTTACCTCGTCACGGGCAAACCGCAGCACCAATCTAGATGAAATTTGGTAAGACGATAGTTTAAAAAGTAAAACATAGGCTACTTTTTATTCGGAAAAATTTTATAGTTCCCGCGGGATAGCGATAACCGAAATCTACGCGGACGAAGTCGCGGGCAACAGCTAGTTACCTATACAGAGTTAATAAGATTAGTAGGTACTTGCTTGTCGGGGTTATTTTATTTGTGCTCTCTCCCTAAGAGCAGAGCTGTCAAACGCAGCCCGAAAACATCCGACCCTTAATAATTACTAACTCGTGGGACTAACGCATTTCAAACTCAAAACTAGTTCGTTCTCAAAGCATCACAAAGCGCAGAGCAAACGACGTTATATCTCAAGAAGTTTGACGTACGGCGATCGTGCCTTGTGCTTTGAGAAAGAACTAGTGTAGTTATAAGCCCACTTGACCGAATAGTCTAAGTAGTCAGAGACCCTGACTATGAAGCTTGAGGTCCCGGGTTCGATCCCCGGTCGGGTCAGATGTTCATGATGAATATGAATGTTTGTTACTTTGTTCTCGGGTATTGGATGTTTAATTACCTATACATAAGTATATTTATCCATTGTCTAGTACCCATAGTACAGGCTTTGCCTAGTTTGGGACTAGATCAATTGGTGTCAATTGTCCCGTGATTATTACTTCAGGTTCGTAGATAAATTATTGCTATATTAATAACCATAGGCGTCTTCGCAGTCGGCCGTTATGGCCAGTTGAAGGGCAGTGGGCAGGCATAAATTGTATAATTAACGTATCTGTTTGTAAGTATACATAATTGACGTAGGTATCCATTTGTTCCAGAATCCATAATGCGTTACAAACGACGGACTTCCCAAGGCACCAGGAACACGCGACACTGTGACAAGAAGTATACGATCCGTAAGTTGTAATTCCTTAATTAAGAGTTTTAATTGTGTGGCTGTAATAAAATGTGGTTTTCTGTAGTGGGAGAGCCATACTGTAGCTATTTGCTGCCGTACGAATGGTGCTGTGTTTGATGTTGACTGTATCAACAGGCGTTTTGGACGTACATCATCATCATCATGTCATCCGAAAGACGTCCACTGCTGGACATAGGCCTCCAACAAGGTTCTCTACTCAGAGGGTCGAGCACGACTTTATGAATGCTGCGTCACGTAAAATCGAATAGCAAACGTTGTCGAGTTTAATGACGTTTGGAACAGCGCCCGCCCGTGAGCGTATTTGGAACAAAAATTTTGTATGAGGTTTCTCGATCTCGATACGATAACCGTAACGTAACGCAGGATTCGACAAGTCGTGCTTAGGACACAGGTCGTCGTTAGATCGGCGTGGACGTACAGTGCCCTAAGCACGACCGAGATCGAGAAATCTCATACAAAATTTTAGTTCCAAATACGCTTACAGGCGGGCGCTGTTCCAAACGTCATACAAACTCGTTATAGTTTACTATTCGATTTTACGTGACGCAGGATTCGACAAGTCGTGCTTAGGGCACTGTTCGTGTCAAACTTAAACGTGCCTGGACTGACGTCAGTCACTTGTACGGGAAGCGAGACGCACAGAGACTAACGGGAATGGGGGAACGAGACCGCTATACCTACTCGGCCTTAACAACTTCAGAGGCGAAATTTATTACAAGCACGGAAGGCGTATCGCGCTAAATAAATAATTGTAGACTTTTATCCTTGTTTTATATTCGCCAGGAAGCAAAGTTGCGATGAGACAAGGTTGTAAACGTTTCACGGCTGTACTAAAAGCAAGCCCGAACAGTATACTATTATGTAAGCAACTAGTAAATGGAAGCCTTCTGTCACACCGTGTACCAGTACATTCAACGGATCCCTTTGTTTCAATTATCCTTTTTTAATAGTCACTGAAACATTAATACACAGAAAAAAGTATAATTGATATTCATGGGAAAACCGGAAATATAAAAAAAATATTTAAAAAAACGGCGAAAAATACAAAAAGATACTCCATTTGAGATCCCTTTGTTTCCACAAAAAGTTTAGTCATTATGTAATGATTGTCATAATGATTATGACGTAAACTATCACTATCACAGAAAATTGGCATGAAGCAACAGCACCTCTGTTGCGTTTCGTTCGGTCATTGAGAGTGCCGGAGGCCCCCCCCCTCCCTCCACTTTCCTCTATCCCTTTGCCTCATTAAAGGACGGCATCGGACTAGTGACTCTCTGGGGGTTGCTGGTTCTCTTGGGTGGCGGTGATCGCTTACCATCAGGTGACCCGCTTGTTCGTTTGCGTCCATCTTTCAATAAAAAAATGCTTTGATACCACAAACAGATACACCTCTTTTTGCATGTAGGGTTAAACATGTTACGCTACTGTGTGACTGAGACGCTGCATAACGCTACAGAGGCTATTTCACTCGTAAGTCTACCCCAACCTTTATTAAAGCTTTAGACACTTTGCTTGTTAGGTACAGTCAGGATCAAAAGTAATTTGTCACTTTCGTACCTTGTCACAGTTACACATTATTTCAACAAATTAGAATAAAATATTGTAAAATTATACACAAACGCCTTCCTCTTGAATTAATCTATTGATGAAAACTGCATTAAAATCTGTTGCGTAGTTTGAAAGATCTAAACAATGATATTTTATGTAAAGATACGTCATATGCTCACAAGACAATTTTAACATGTTCCGAACATTTTGACATTTGCGCGCAAGTTTGAACCTTATTTGAGAGAGATTGTGGCTAAAGATGCTGCAATTTGTAACATTTTTCGCGCTTCATTTTCGGCGTACTGAGATGACATATCTACCTCTTTCTATATGTAATATCATTGGATCTAAGCGTTTTATATTACTTATGCTATGTAGAGAAGATGTCCTTAGTACCTATAGAGTTAAACGCGATATTTAGAATCTAAAACGAGCATTAGCCACGGCCTTATTTCACATACTTTACTTGTCAGGCTTCAATAACAATTATTGTCAATTGTCAGGTTTCAATGACAATTGTTGTCAATTGCTGACTTGAAGAGCTTTTCTTTTAGCGCGCTTCGTACTAGCAAAGAAATGTACCTATTTCGAATTGCCAATGTAACGACAATTGACTGATGTAATGACAATTGTAAAGTTGGTGAAATTGGGGCCAGGTAGTGCCTCTGATCAATTTTAACATAGTTGTTGCTGATTGTGACCGCTGGGTGGGTCCACTTCAAACCTTTCACGTTTCAGATATCTATCCATGTTTTCTCATAGTAGAATAAATTGTTAAGAATTACAAAATGAGCCCGAATCTAAGGCTTTATTCTACTATGAATTTACGACATTGACATATGACAACCATGTGACATAATTACACGTTAGTGTAACAGACGCCCTATTAGTAACTACCATTGATATATAAAACATTAAAGATAGGCCACGCACCTGTTCAGCGCTGAAAAAATGCGGCCCTCACTCATTAGCTGTCATAATGTCAAACAACAAGGGGTTTTAAGTCACCGAATCGCCTAATCACCTATAATTGCTTGTCCGCGCGCGGTGAAGCTGTGGCGTATCTGCCTATTTTTGTATAGCAATGGTAACTACTATAAAGCTATAGAGGATTGTCTGTTCTGCACCACTGGACAGGCTCCAAAGCCCCCGCCTTCTCGGCGCCCGTGCCTTTGCGAACAACTAATTTATCCTGAAGAGGCGGTGTCCGAAATTTCAATTAAGAGAGTTCCAGTAGGCACCTATGTTTAGACGAAAATAAGGTGGTTATTGAATTGACAATGGTTGCTTGCACAGTTTTAAGTGACACACAATTTCATGGAAGGAAGACCGTGATGCTTGGATGTCCCTACTGCGAGCCTTATGTCCCTGCTGAGGGACTACAGGAATACATCATCGTCATCACCACAATTTCATAGTGAAATAAAACTGATCACTCACATAAATAAGTCAAATTTAGCCCGACTAATTCACAGTCCTTCCTCTGAGAGCGTACAACCCGGCGGCAGCGAGGCGCACGCTGTGCGCCGCGGCTCTGTTCGCATATTCTCTTTGTCTGCTCGCGCGACTATTAATAGTCCCAGCTGACAGCGGTGCACCGCACAACTACCCTCATTATTGACAAATGTAGGGTACCACACTGATCACGACACTCTGTAATGGCTCGTTCACGCCAAAACTTTACTTAGTATTAAACACAATCTTCCAACTTGGGTGCACCTACCATTCACTGTCACCGTTAAAATTTGGATGACACCTGACAAGAATCCATGGAAAAAATCTACCAAAGGAGAATCTATGGAAGCGTAACTTAGCCCAAAAAATGGCTCCACGACATAGATACCGTAACAGGCGTGGAAAATTTTAAGAACAAAACAATGCATCAATCAGCCATGACATTTGTGCCCTGCGAACTTGTGTCACGAGAGTTTCGATTGTGTTTTGCGTAATTTTGTCGTAGTTGTCCGTTTTATGGTGTGATAATTTTCGTGCGCCGATGTATAGGCGTTATGCTTCCATATTTATATAGTTCGCTAGTTGACACACACAATTTCGTCTAAGTATAAAGATAAAGCCTCTTTTTTTATTTCAGTACTACGAATGTCTTGATTTAGGTGTCCCGCAACGAGTCCTGGTTTTATTACCATTTTATGGGTTCCGTTCTTTCGTCGAATTGATTTATACAGAACAGTGTCAGCAGAAAACATTAACTATCCGAGCAATTCTGGACCCAATCCAGAATCCGATAGGAACTGGGAATGTTTCAGAACAACAAACTTTTCTACCTATACTTAGTAGCAATCTTTATTGAAATGAAATGAAACATTTTCATTGCGAGAATACAGGTCATGAGTTAAAGTACATAACCAACACTGCGTTCTGCCTCATCGGCATGTAAAAATATTAACAAATATTATATTTTGTACATCTAAACATAAAAAAGGTACCGATAAACTCAGCTTAATAACTACATGAGATCAATTACCTATAGTATCTAAGTTTATTTTGAGCATAACAGAAATTAAATATTTTAAGTCTTTAAATTATACTATCACAGTCCTAGAAAATTATACGAGAATACAGCTTAGCCTAAATCTAATCACTTAAAATTTATAATGTTATGTTTTAACCCTAAACGCAAAAAGAGATGTGTTTTTTAGCTTAGCCGTTGTTGCAAGCGTTATTCACAAAATGGCAAAAAAATTACGACCGAATAGCCTAGTGGTTAGAGACCCTGGCTATGAAGCTTGAGGTCCCGGGTTCGAATCCCGGTCGGGGCAGATATTTGTATGATGAATACGAATGTTTGTTCTCGGGTCTTGGATGTTTAATATGTATATAAGTATGTTTATCCGTTGTCTAGTACCCATAGCACAGGCTTTGCCTAGTTTGGGACCAGGTCCACTGGTGTCAATTTGTCCCATGATATTTACTTAGAAGCAATAGCCAAAATAATTTAAAAGACACAATGGCCTCAGAGTAATTAATAACTTTGGCCAACAGTTAAATCAAATATTTAGTTTAGACGGAGTCGTTAAAAGTTGTAGAGCTTTCCACTGAAATGGCAGCGATAAGTTGAAATCCTGATAACAAAGCTTCCGTTGCGAAATATTGAGCACAGTACCCCTGAAACTCGTCACGAAAATAGCAGTTAATAATTTGAAAATAAATTATTGAATTTTGACACAACATTGGCATAATAAATTGCATCAAAGCAACTCTAGCGCCATCTAGTATTACAAGTGCGAAAGTTATTGTGTGTGATTTTAATAGGATTTGTATGTAGGTGTGTGTATGTATATCTCTATATTGGACATAAAACATAAAGTAGGCAACAGATAACAGAACAAAAGCAGAAATTTAGAAAGGTGATGTTGTCCTTCTTAGGTATATTATTATACATTGTTGTATTGTCGTGTTTGTGTATTATGTTGTGTATGTTATGGTATCATTTATTTTATTTTGGTATTTATTTTCATTAATTATTAATAGGCGCTCAGTGTGAGTCTCGCTGTCGCTGGGTCGTGCGCTCCCAAATGAAGACCCGACAGGCCACAGGCCAACAGGTTTCCAACTAATTCGTAGTCACGAATTAGTCGGAAACATGTCGGCCGTGAGTGGCCCGTTTATTTCACTACGATTATATTTCAGCCGTGAAAAAAAGTATTGGTCGGTGTGTGCGGTGATATACAAAAGGTAGGGGTGAGCGATGAAGCAAAGGCAAGTTTTAATTAATGTAGAGAACTCCAAGATGACTCTCTCAGCCAACTTTTGTTAACGGCTGGCGATTTTATTAGAACGAAACTGACTCCGACCCCGTCTTTGAAGTGGCGGAATTAGAAAGTTCATAATTTTGAACACGTTCGAGACAAGATTGAGATTTTGTTATGACATTGAAAAGTTTTCGCACGATAAGGGCGTTCGCGTTTAAGTGGCGTGGCGGCCTTAGCAATTTGGAGTAATTCATGCTGAAGTTTTTCGAAGGACCATGCCACTAATTCTTAGTCCACTGCCTGCACTTTCGTCCTGACTTGGCTTGACTTTAAATCCCACCCTGTATTGGTCATTGAATCTTAAGAATGCCAGATTACCAAAGACGATTGGTTAACAGCAGTTCTCAGTATCTTCTTCTAAACATAAAAACATTGTACCTTGAATGTTAAAGAAGTCCAGTAAGAAGAGATTTTGAGAAATTGCTACGGGATAGGGGACTAGCCTAGCGGGACATATAGTTTATTGAGATGTCAAAAGTGAAGATAGATATAGACGTTTTTATCGTCAGTAGATCAAAACAAGAAACATATTGAATATTAGCTGTTGCCAGCGACTTTGTCCGCATAGATTACGGTTATAGCTATTCCGTAGGAACTGCACATTTTTCTCAAATAAAAAGTAGCCTATGTTATTCCTCAATATTTAAACTATCTTCTTACCAAATTTTATCTAGATTGGTGCAGCGGTTTTTCCGTGAAGAGGTAACAAACAGACAGACAGAGTTACTTTCGCATTTATAATTAATATTATAAAAGCGAAATAGTTAGGATTACGATTGGGGACTTCTATAACCCATCCCTGAAGACTGCCATGCAGGCTAAAGAAAATAATACCACAGAAATTCCCTATTAATTGTAACAGCTAGACTGTATAGGACTATTTCAAGCGAAGGTAATTTTAAGCGACATCTGTATGCTAATGTTAAGATAAGATAAGAGAGATATCTTATCTTATGTTGTTGCGTACCTTAGAGTATCAAACCAACCGGTGACGGCAATAACACCTACGCTTCTGAAACGAGTTGGCTTTTAAGCATTTCGCGATTCCCACTCACATTTATAACATTTCGAGACCTAATGTCATAAAATGTTTTAAAATTACCTCGACGTTACGACGGCACTGTTGCCGCCGTGGTCACGAGTAGACATCATTCATGAGTGAATAATGAAATGAAACCCCAAAATGTTATTAGTATACATGTAAGACTGCCGATCATAACCTGATGTATTTACCTACCTATACTTAGTTTTTTCGTCATTAGAAAAAAAGGGAACAAGCATGACCTGCCATGGTGAAATAAGACGAATCACTAGCGTATGTAAGTCGAGTTTACCACAACATGTTTCGGACTAATGCGTAGTATTCGCATTCGTAAATGAGGGCAGCATAGGTTATAGTTTCATGTGAAAAGAAGTATGAGCCGTCTTTTTATTGATAGTGTAATGTTTATTTTTTCTTGGGTGGTACTTAATTAAAAGAAAAGAAATAAAAATACTGGAAGTTAGGAAATTACAGACCACTTTATTTTGGAGCAGCCCGAATAGATTGTCATACACAATTACACATACACACACTAGAAGTAAGGAGAAAGGAGGTGGGTAGATCTACCCCCTCAGTTACACAAATGAAGAAACAGTGGAAAGTACTTAATATATAATTTAGGGTTCGGTAGTCGGTGCGTTTGGCTACACAAAATAAGTAACAACATTGTAAGAGATAGAGAACGGCTTTAGTTGAGCACGAGCATGCTATCGAAGCGACTTACAGCCTAGCACTGAGGGTCGAGCATGACTACGAATGCTGCGTAACGTAAAATCGAATAGTAAACGTTGTCGAGTTTGTATGACGTTTGGAACAGCGCCCGCCCGTGAGCGTATTTGAAACTAAAATTTAGTATGAGGTTTCTCGATCTCGATATGATAACCGTAACGTTACGCAGCATTCGTAAAGTCATGCTCGACCCTCTGTAGTTCCTTTGTTACTTTGAAGCTAACTTTACTGCTTGCGCAAACGACCGTGCACGTGACACTCATAGGTGCAACCAACATTTTGTAAACGTATTACTTCAATTTAATATTGTCTAAACACCTTCGCATGGGGCGACTTCAGGGTATAAGCAACATTAAACAATCCCATAAATTCAAGTATAACTTACCTAAACCGTAAAACAACTCTTTAAAATGGCAGGTAATAATTTAATAACCGACAAAGAGTGGTGTTTTATTGGTCGGTAATCTAACCTGAACCGGTAATATTTCTTAGAAAACAAAGAAGCATTTTTATCCAAGCGCCATGCGGAATAAAAGTACAATTAGTTAAAATGAGTAAAATGATAACTAAAAACGTTCTTTGTAAGGAAAAAACATACCATACGCATAAAAATATATTGCCACGTACAAGAAATCTAAGCTAAGTGGAGAAATTACTGTGTCGACGTAAGGTAAGAATTGTCCAAGAGCATAAGTTGCATATTAAAATTATAACAACCACCATTTTTTCAAAAACAATTTTGTCGCTAAGCCGACAAAATAAAGTGAAAATACGTGAAATCCAAAATGCAGAAGCGACATCAAAAGTCGTCGTAGGAAGACGTGAGTTGGACCAAACGACGCAGAAAAATCAGGCGGTTCCAACTATGTATATAATTCATTTTGGCCAAAATGTCGCTCAGTCAATGTCTTCTTTCAAGCGTCGAAATGGTTCCGTACCACATTATAGGGTAGTTTTATTTTGAGTCTTATGAGAGATACATTGAGTTGATATCCCTTCTAAATCTTCAATGTGGTTAGAACCTTTGTGTATTCAAGTAAATGTAAATACAATTTCTCCAAACTGAAGTTATGGTTTAACTTGTATGGTGTGGTTTATTGAACAAATCACAACATGTAGTGAGTAACGCAAATGGTTATTTCCACTCTCGGAACAATAAGTTTCCCTTTTGAGTTAGAATCCTATTTCATATACCCACTTGATCCCTTTGTCTAATTAACAGCGGTATTTGATTTGTTTAGGAGCTCTTATTCCACAAGTATTAATTAGTTTGAGGTCATATTTGCTATAATTATTACGTGTAGGTACCTACTGTTCGGTTGTTTCGTTTAACCTCTCATCATACCTATTTATAGTAAAAGTATTACAACTGTAGTATGGTCAAGTGCAAAAATGCGCATCGAATTAATCCACCACAACAACAACCTTAATTCGTCGACATAAGAGCCATGGCCAATACTTTTGCACTTGTCAATAGACCCTGTGCATTTTGCACGGACTTAATGTGAGATTTTTGGCAGAGAGGAAATCGCGCATTAACATCTCCATTCCTTTCCTGCTCTAAGTAAGAAGATAGGATAATAATCTTCTATACCTACAGAACAGTACCGTGACCTACTGACAGACAACGTACAGCCTAAACCGCTGAACCTAGAGACTTTAAATTTGGCAAACATATACCTTTAGTATCTTAGAGGTGCACTAAGAAAGGATTTTTCAAAATTCCCACGGGATAGGGAAGTAGCCCGTTTTGAAATATTTCACGGGGGCAAAGCGGCGGGGCTTAAGCTAGTAATAGAATATCTATCTGAAATCGGCTACAGCAGACCTATTATTTTAAAGAAAATTTACACTGGCAGTCCTTTTAATTTTGTCGTCCTTGGCTGAACAATAAAAGTTAATTTACAGAGGTTTTATAAGACAGTGACACTTTACCATTGTCAAAGCCAAAAATGGTGTAGCAAGCAATGTTACAGAATTGGATCGCTGCCAAGTTTGCAGAGGATTGAAACGTTATGTACGTAAGCCTGTATTATTTTGCTACTTGAAAATTTACAGCTATTTAATTGTAGCAAAGGAAATAAATCCTTTCGTTTTGCGTTTAGTTTTGAAGTTGAACTGCCCCTAAACTACGAAATTCGAAAATCGAAGTTCGTATCGTGTCGTCCCGCTCACTCTCGTGTTAAATAATATTAGCTTGAGAGGGACGGCATGATACGAAGTTCGAATTTTGCACTTCGTAGTCGGGGGGCTGGGTGGAAATGTCAACGTGAAAGAAAATATTGCTTAAGTTCTCAAGTACCTATTTAAAATCTACGGAGAGACAGTAGATATTCTTAAACTAGTTTAAAAACAGAAGTAGGTATCATGGTAGCTTCTGACGGAAAATCAGCGCTGCAGGCGTCTAACGCCTCAGCATAATGCTGAGTCAGCGACCGTTTCACTTTTGCGATGACACACTCCCTTGAGAAGAAATGTGTGAAATTGTGTGTATTTTTTTGTATTTGTGTGTCTTCTTGTGAAAGTCAGTAAATGTCTTCTTTCTTTCTTTCTTTCTTTCATGGTACTCGCAGCTCCGTCAAATTGAATTCTCGCCCCTTTGTTCGGAAGAAGCAAAGAGTATATAATATGGCTTGACCTTACCTATTTAAAATTTACGTAAAGTCAGTAGACATCCTTAAACTTGTTTAAAAACAGAAGTATTCGTGGTACTCGCAGCTCCGTCAAATTGAATTCTAGCTCCTTCGGGAGAAGCAAAGTGTAAAGACTACTTAAATACTTGGTGTTCAGTCGCAATCCATTTTATCTTATTTAGCATTTGACGGCCGGCTATCCTAGTGGTTAGGACCGTGAGTATTAAGCTTGTGATCCCGGGTTCGATTCCCAGTCGGGGCAGATGTTTGTATGATGAATAGGAATGTATATTCTCGTGTCTCGGATGTTTAATGCCTATGTATTTAAGTATGTATTTATCTATACTGTAAGTACGTTTATCTTTTGTTTAGTACCCATAGTACAGGCTTTGCCTAGTTTGGGACTTGGTCAATTGCTGTCAATTGTGTCTCATGATATAATATTATTAATAGATATTTTTTTTATTATTTATCAACTGCATCTTTACATTTAAAAGTCAAACTCTTTTTGGTGGAGTTTCTTTCAATCATCTCTCCTATGAGCCAACTGACTGAATGACAGAACTCATTTAGTTAAAAGCAACATAAAAATAATTCTGAGCGAAAAAGCTCGAACAAAGCGTAACCAACATAAAAGCTGCCAACCCCAATTTTAAGCTGCGCTCCAAAAACATCTCAAAATTCGACGTTCTATAATTTTCGTATTCCTGACAAAACAATACTCTGTTGTAAGCTCTAAAATAAACCAAAATAAATGACCTGTGACCTGCAAACGATTTGTACCAAATGAAGGGTCACAGTAATTTTGACAGTCACAATTTCGTCAGTACTTTGAAAAAAACCGCGTATCTCAAATCCATCTGTAAAATAAACTGAAACTTAAAGCAAAGCCAGTAAAGTTCACTTTAGTGAGATCGTCGATTTTAAGATACGACCTTTTTTGAAAGTCATGACGATTTGCCGACCGGGTGGAGAATCATTTTGGGAAAGTGCAAAATTGTTTGCAAGGTGTTCTTTTGTTCGAGGTTTCGAGCAAGTTGATTTAAATTTGAAATGACCGCATAATTATTATGTACTAGCTGTTACCCGCAACTTCGTCTGCGCAAAATTCGTTTATTGCTATACCGTGGAAATTAAGTAGGGATATAAGTTCTGTATAACATTTCACTGTCCATTATCCCGTGCGTTTAGGTCTATTTAATTTGGGAAGCCATTCTCAGGAATGATTGCCTCAGAGCCTAGATATTGTTTTTGGATTATTTTCATTACAGGGGGGCTATGCCCATTGCCCACTGAGAAATCTGCTAACTGCAGCGCCAGCGTAGAGATTTACTTTTTCTTACTTACTTAACGTACCTACGGAATTTATTTTGGCTGGCTGCGCCACCTGAGCCCCCCTCTTTCCTTCCGGTGGCGTAGTGGTTCGCCACTTATCAATGGCTTGGAGGAAAGAGCAGTATTTGTGTTCTTTTTATTGAGGGGGGCTGCGTCCCCCGAGCCCCCCTCTTTCCTTCCGGTGACATAGTGGTTCGCTACTTACCAATAGCTCGGGGGAATGAGTAGTGTTTGTGTTATTTTTATGGCGGGGGGCTGTGCCCCCCCGAGCCCTCCTCTTTCCTTCCAGTGGCGTAATGTTTCGCTAATTATCAATGGCTTGGAGGAAAGCGTAGTATTTGTGTTCTTTTCATAGCGGGGTGCTGCGCCCCCCGTGCCCCCCTCTTTCCTTCCGGTAACATAGTGGTTCGCTACTTACCAATAGCTTGGGGGAATGAGTAGTGTTTGTGTTATTTTTATGGCGGGGGGCTGTGCACCCCGAGCCCCCCTCTTTCCTTCCTGTGACATGATGGTTCGCTACTTACCAATAGCTCGGGGGAAAGAGTAGTGTTTGTGTTATTTTTACGGCGGGGGCTGCGCCCCCCGAGCCCCCTCTCTCTCCTTTCTGCAGCGTAGTGGTTCGCTACTTATCAATGGCTTGAAGAAATGAGTAGTGTTTGTATACTTTTGGTGGCGGGGGGCTGCGCCTCCCGAGCCCCCCTCTTTCCTTCCGGTGACATAGTGGTTCGCTACTTACCAATAGCTTGGGGGAATGAGTAATGTTTGTGTTATTTTTATGGCGGGGGGCTGGGCCCCCGAGCTCCCCCTCTTTCATTTCTGCAGCGTAGTGGTTCGCTACTTATCAATGGCTCGGGGGAAAGAGTAGTGTTTGTGTTATTTTTACGGCGGGGGCTGCGCCCCCCGAGCCCCCTCTCTCTCCTTTCTGCAGCGTAGTGGTTCGCTACTTATCAATGGCTTGAAGAAATGAGTAGTGTTTGTATACTTTTGGTGGCGGGGGGCTGCGCCTCCCGAGCCCCCCTCTTTCCTTCCGGTGACATAGTGGTTCGCTACTTACCAATAGCTTGGGGGAATGAGTAATGTTTGTGTTATTTTTATGGCGGGGGGCTGGGCCCCCGAGCTCCCCCTCTTTCATTTCTGCAGCGTAGTGGTTCGCTACTTATCAATGGCTTGGAGGAATGAATAGTGTTTGTATTGTTTTTATGGCGGGGGGCTGGGCTCCCCGAGCTCACCCTCTTTCCTTTCTGCAGCGTAGTGGTTCGCTACTTATCAATGGCTTGGAGAAATGAATAGTGTTTGTATTGTTTTTATGGCGGGGGGCTGCGCCTGCTGCTCTTTATTTGCTGCAGGTGAGTGGTCCGCTTCTAATGAATATTCTGGAGGCAATACCTTTTTACACTTCTTGTTGCGGGGAGCTGCCTGAAAGAGGGCCCGGCCGTACAGGAACCAAACGGTTATGAAAATAAAATGTATGATGTAATGATCCTCTACTTGAATGAAGGCACTTTTTTCCGTAACATTTAAAATCCACCGCTATCTTTGTTCCTACTACATACAATAATGAGGTACTATTAGTAAACATCAAAGAGTTTATGCATAATTATGTACTGTTCTGGAGTAAGGTTAAAACTGTATATCTATGGTTAAAACAAATTTCATAGTGGCAGAAGCGTTTACTTCATATCACGTTTGTTGTTATTCGAATGATTGTATTTTTTGCTCTCTCTCTGTAGTTATTTCTTAAAGGACCTGACGACTACTGTGATTTTACTTCTGCGATGCCGATAATTACACTCTGGATCGGATTTACAATTTCGGCTACACGATTGCGGATGACAGCATCAAAACTAAACAGTGGCATCAATAATGCTCGTATTGTGTGGTTGAAGAAGATCTAATGTTAAATGTTTTTAATTGTATAACAGTGAATTTTAAATGAATAAATGACATAATAATACACATTATGCTGTTTTACTATATTCTTTCTTTCTTAAGTCTCTAAAATTGCTAAATATCCATTAAAAAGAGATTCAATTTATCGTTTTCGCTGCAGAACCGTTTCACTACAAATGTCATATTGACATACCATACATCCGACAAAGAATTCAATATGAAATGTATTAAGAGAAGGTTCCACGGAATTGCGCGAAATGAATCATTGTTGATCGTATGACTGTGGAACCGTATCACTGCAAATGTCACATTGACGTACCATACATCTGCCACAGAAATCGTTGTAAATTTTGTTGTGAAAAGGTTCCTCGGGGGTACGCGATTCCATTTTCTCAAATTATCGTTATTCCGCGGGATTTTTGCTGTTTTCCGGGATAATAAGAAGCCTATGTTATTCCCGGATGTTCAAGCTATCTTTTTGTCAAGTTTCAACACACCTGCACCAGTTCTTGAAAATGGTCGTGTCACGCTCTACTGGGATCGATCTATCATCACGGACAGGACTATTGTCGCCAATAAACCTGATATCGTGCTGATAGATCGATCGAAGCGCCAGGCAGTGCTCGTCGACATCACGATCCCCCATGACGTGAACCTCGTGAAGGCCGAGAAGGACAAAGTCAGCAAGTACCTTGACTTGGCTCACGAGGTTACCGCCATGTGGCCTGTTGATTCGACGATCACTGTCCCGATAGTCGTTTCGGCGAACGGTCTAATAGCGAAGAGCCTTGACCATCACCTTAAAAGGCTCTCGCTAGATGGTTGGGTCAAGGGTCAGATACAGAAGGCGGTACTCCTGGACACGGCTCGGATAGTCAGGAGGTTCCTCTCTCTGTCGCCCTGACTACCGGTAGCTTAGGCCCCGCCTCGCTGCCGGTGGCACCCTAGGTTAGGTTTTTATAATAATAATGTTTTTGTATTTTGTATTAATATTGTTTTATTACTTTTTATATGAATATTGTGAAAACCTAGCCTAAGATTGTAATAAATATACGGGAATAATAATAAATAATATATAATATAATATAATATATAATATAATAGTTAGGATTAGGATTAGGATTAGGATTAAACCTTCCGCATTGCAACTTTGGGTTTGCGGTGTCTTTATTTTTTCATCGGGAACTTTGTTGTTTTATCGCTTTCAAACTGTAATGGCGAAGGGAATATTAGTGGTAAGCAAAAGTGTTTCGACTCCCGACACAAAATATGCTATATTATACATTGATGTACAAAAATAGACAGATACGCCACCGCTTCACCTCGCGCGGACAACAAATGTGTGATTTGGTGACGTAGTGTCCCTTGATGTTTGACATTATGTCAGTCTAATGACAGCTAATGAGTGAACGCCGCATTTTGTCAGCGCTGAACATGTGCGTGGGCTATCTTTTACAATACAATACAATACAATACAAATATTCTTTATTGAAAACCACAAAACAGTACAAGGAGATTACAGAAAAACAGGTAAGGTAGACAATAGGCGGTCTTATCGCTTTAAAGCGATCTCTTACAGATAACCGAAATACAGAAACCAAGATGAAGAGGCTGATTTAGGTAGCAGAAATTAACAGAAAGGAGAGACTTAACATTAACATAACAATTTTAAATCAAATTAATAACTACAAATAAATATACTACAAAAATAACATATACGTGTATACAATACATACACTACTTATACAAAACATGAGTGAAAATGACAAAAAATTTATGTTTTGTACGTCGATGATATTATGTCTTCTACTTATTGTAGATACCATTTCATATTAGTAACAACTGCTTACGACTTACGACGCACACAATCAGGGCTATAGCGAGTCAAAAATCCGCTAGGATCGCTATTTAAGTGTCGAATGAGGTCTATCTGTCAATTTCCACCAATCATAGGCCAGTATTGTTATTGTCACAATTCAATTATTTTTATAATTTTGTTGTTAGCAAAAAATGAACAGCTAAATATAATACCTACAGTGTCTAGGCTAAAAAAATATATTTATAAAATATTTGATTCGTTCTTTGATCAAATTCTTTACGTGAACTGAGTTTAGCACTATTCAAGTAAAATGTGGTAATATGACTTAACACGTTGACATTTGACGCTTTAATTATTTGTTCGACTTAAATCGAAATTAGATATAACGAAAACGGGATATTGACCGCGATTACCTTATACCAACCTGTCGGTTTTCGTTATATCTAATGCAATTAACCGCGAATCATTTAAAACTGTTAAATCGAAATGTTAAATTCCACTGCAAACCAAAATATCTGAGGCGAAAGTATTCCAAGCAGAAAAGTATACGTAACACTTAAATAATTTTTACTTACTTTGAGTTTATTTAATTTGGTATTTTCCTGGCAGAAGTTTCTTTTTGTTCAAATATTTTTATTTGATTACAAAGTGACTCGCTTCAAAGTTCAAACAGTGTTGCTTATTTTTTTCATATTATTAAAGACAACATTTTTATGTTGAAACGACATTGTCAGTGACATGAAAATGTATACATAAAAGACGGGAAATATTGCGACGGTTTTAACTTATTTATGTAACATTTTCCTTATGTACTTAGGTATTTATTTAACGTTTTCCTTATGGACTTTGATATTACAATTATATTCGTTGATGTAAATTATACTTATGTGTACTTTGATCGATCCGTGAATTGATTGGGACAATAATATAACGTAAGTAATAATTTAAGTACTTAATTCAAAGTTAAGCAAGCTTTTTATGACTGTGGTGTATTTAAATTGTCATCTGACCTACATTGTCCATGGCAAATTTCAAGTCATTCTTGCATGTCCTTCTTTAAGATACATAAAATGCGTGAAAACCTAACGAATTTTTTTTTTATCTCCACTTATTCTTGCAATCTGCCTTCTATAGCATTGAGCTAGAGTTTAAGAGTTGAAATTCGGATGAATGAAAATGATAATGTAGCAAACGAACAAACTTACATGTGCTTTTATAATAATTAGGTAGGTACGAGTAGTTAATACATTCCGTCCCTACCGCGAGCCCTAGGTCCACATCAACACATCATCATAATCATCATTCCGTAAGTAGGTACCTACATTTAAACCTAAGAAACGCCTACGTTTTAGGACTTACGTAAGAAACCCTACAAAAAACTTTGCTCCTAACGTTTGTCTACTAAAAAGTGAAATCGTGTTCAGCCATAAAGGCTCGCGGAATAAATTTTCATTTAAAAGTTTTTCTTTGTATCACGTCCCTTGCATCTCGCTGATGTTTGGCCTATTGAGCCTGTGTGGAACTTCTGAACTGTTTTAGAGGTAAAGTAAAAGGGAATATAGCCATACAATACCTACTGTAAGTTTAGTAGGTACTTACCCATCTTAGAAAGATGTCAATAATATGACGCCTAAAGGACTGTATTAGAGGCAAATATAAGGGGAAATAGCCATGAGAGAGGCTTACAGTACTGTAAGTTTAGTAGCTACCCATCTTATAAATATGTCAATAATATGAGGCCTAAATGACTGTTTTAGAGGCAAAGTTAAAAAGAATATAGCTATAAGAGAGGCTTACAGTACTGTAAGTTTAGTAGCTACCCATCTTATAAATATGTCAATAATATGAGGCCTAAAGGAACTGTTTTAGAGGCGAAGTTAAAAAGAATATAGCTATAAGAGAGGCTTACAGTAAGTTTAGTAGCTACCCATCTTATAAATATGTCAATAATATGAGGCCTAAAGGACTGTTTTAGAGGCAAAGTTAAAAAGAATATAGCTATAAGAGAGGCTTACAGTACTGTAAGTTTAGTAGCTACCCATCTTATAAATATGTCAATAATATGAGGCCTAAATGACTGTTTTAGAGGCAAAGTTAAAAAGAATATAGCTATAAGAGAGGCTTACAGTACTGTAAGTTTAGTAGCTACCCATCTTATAAATATGTCAATAATATGAGGCCTAAAGGAACTGTTTTAGAGGCGAAGTTAAAAAGAATATAGCTATAAGAGAGGCTTACAGTAAGTTTAGTAGCTACCCATCTTATAAATATGTCAATAATATGAGGCCTAAAGGACTGTTTTAGAGGCAAAGTTAAAAAAGATATAGCTATAAGAGAGGCTTACAGTACTGTAAGTTTAGTAGCTACCCATCTTATAAATATGTCAATAATATGAGGCCTAAATGTCTGTTTTAGAGGCGAAGTTAAAAAGAATATAGCTATAAGAGAGGCTTACAGTACTGTAAGTTTAGTAGCTACCCATCTTATAAATATGTCAATAATATGAGGCCTAAATGTCTGTTTTAGAGGCGAAGTTAAAAAGAATATAGCTATAAGAGAGGCTTACAGTACTGTAAGTTTAGTAGCTACCCATCTTATAAATATGTCAATAATATGAGGCCTAAAGGAACTGTTTTAGAGGCGAAGTTAAAAAAGATATAGCTATAAGAGAGGCTTACAGTACTGTAAGTTTAGTAGCTACCCATCTTATAAATATGTCAATAATATGAGGCCTAAAGGACTGTTTTAGAGGCGAAGTTAAAAAAGATATAGCTATAAGAGAGGCTTACAGTACTGTAAGTTTAGTAGCTACCCATCTTATAAATATGTCAATAATATGAGGCCTAAAGGAACTGTTTTAGAGGCGAAGTTAAAAAAGATATAGCTATAAGAGAGGCTTACAGTATTGTAAGTTTAGTAGCTACCCATCTTATAAATATGTCAATAATATGAGGCCTAAAGGAACTGTTTTAGAGGCGAAGTTAAAAAAGATATAGCTATAAGAGAGGCTTACAGTACTGTAAGTTTAGTAGCTACCCATCTTATAAATATGTCAATAATATGAGGCCTAAAGGAACTGTTTTAGAGGCGAAGTTAAAAAAGATATAGCTATAAGAGAGGCTTACAGTACTGTAAGTTTAGTAGCTACCCATCTTATAAATATGTCAATAATATGAGGCCTAAATGTCTAAGCCTACGTGTATATTGTAATAAGTACCAAAAGCGTAATATAAAAAAACATTCCACCATACATTATTGTCAACCAGCAGAGGCAATGAAAGAACCCCATATGAGAGAATTTTCTTTTTTTCAAATAGTTCTTTTACAGGGGTGTTCACTTAGACTTACTCAATTCCTGGCTGAATTCTTGACGGTTCATTAAAACGCACTCTGTATAGTTCCTGACGTTCCTAATACAGCATTTTCTAATCATTGTAATATAGCGTGTCCCAAGTCCCCTATCACGGAGTCACGTTGACGACCATCTAATTAATGATCTCATTACACCCACGTTATTATGTGCCCTTATTTGGGTCACGTTCGCATTGGACGATTTTGACAGCGAAATGTAGTTGAGTTCGCGAAAACACTCCATATTTTGATTCCAATGCAACTTGCATGGAAACATCTTTTCTAATGACGTATCTTTTGATTGCGTTTACATGTGATTCGTTTCGCATAATGATCATTTCACAACCCTAATTTTTTTCTGAAACTGTAATCATTTCAGGATTTATTTAATGACCATCGTAAAGGTAAAGTTTGTTTTACTTATATAACTTCTGAAATATTTCGTTTCAGAAAAAAATGCATTTGTGAAATGATCATTTTGCGAAACGAATTAGTTATGAAACGTTTGTCGGTGAAATTATCAAACACAGGTCTTGACAGAGAGACAGACGGAAAACAAAGTGATGTTATAAAGGTTCAGTTGTTCTTTTGAGGTAGAAAATCCTAAAAATAAACTTAGAAAGTAAGTTTTTATTTACCTACTTACAACTTCTTTGTTTCTGTGTGAAAAAATAAAGAATACCTTAATCGATTTCTATAGGACATTTTTGTAATTATATTAAAAGCTTTGACCTTTGCTTACGAACATTGCTAAACCTCATCAAAATAGTAGGTAGTAAAAATATATTTATTTCATATTATTTTTTAAGAAATGATCTAATCGCCTTCCCTGTCGATATTACAATTTGGCAATCGGCTTTTTCCGATCACTATCTCAGTAACTGACCACCTGCCCCTAATTGCCCGTGTGATGGGGGTTCGAAGGGACACTGACCTCTATTGTTTACGTACGGTAGACTGGCTGTGGCACGGACGAACCTCCCTCTGGACACCGCATCTTCTATAATTTACTTGGAAAGTCATTACGAAAAAAGCCGCGGTGAGCGGGCTGGGGGAGTGCGTCGTGATTGGTTCATAGCTTGTCATCTGGTCGAAAGTGAGCGATTCGAGGCTAAGAGAGGTTTATAGGTGCAAATGAGTATGCATTTCGGAAACGTTAGCCCTGACATTTGGTGTCCAGAGCACTCCAGAGGGTGGTTGATGCGTGGGCTGTGAGCTTACTAATGTTTATTGAATTTATTGAATTAGGCGTTACTTTGCGGAGGTCCATATTTATGAACTAAAAAACAATTACTTTGCTCACCCGCGACCACTAATGACAAATAGTTATATCTGTGCGGCAAATGTATGTTTCCATGCAACACCTCCACCTCCACTGCTACACGAATCAACACATGCCACACAGACCCAACTATCACCACCACCACTATACTAAACGCTGACGCGTTTCGGCACTCTCCACGAGGCCATTTACGAAGCACAACAACAACCGCTCAACATGCCACCACTTCCACTACTGACATATGTAAACCATGTACTCAACTTAGTTAATGACAAAACCAACGTACCCACTAATATTTTATAAATTCCAAACTACCCTTTTATGTAAGTCCTAAACTACCCTTTTTTAAGAAATGAATTCCAAACTACCCTTTTTATTTTTATTCTTAATCTACGCCAGGTACCCCGTTATTTTTAACCGAGTACGGTAAAAAGAGAAGTCATGTTCTCATTATTACTATGACACATTATTAAAATTAGAACCAAGTCGTAACAAAGGCGAAGAAACCAAATTAACTTGTTCATTAATAATAGACCCCATGTTGTTGTACCTAATTATTTCCAATTGTTCTAAAACCGATAGCCGCAAACCCTTATCACAATAATGTAAAATTTCGTACGTATCTGAGTCTAACAACGAATGATTCGTTTCTAATAAATGCTTGGCAAAGTTTGATTTCTCTGGATGATCATGCCTATATGACGAGACATGCTCTTTAAATCCAGTATCAAAGCTTCGACCGGTTTGTCCAATGTATACTTGACTACAGTCGCCACAAGTGAGTTTATATACGCCCGACCTGTTCCCTTTATCCACCTTTTCTTTGTTATTACAAAGTCTAGAACGTAAAGAATTAGTAGTCTTAAAGGCAACATTGATGTTATTTGATTTTAAAATATTATAAATCTTGTCAGACAACCGGCCAACATAAGTAATACTAGATCTAAATTTGTTAGTAGGCTGAGATGGCAACGCAGAGTAAAGCATGCTATTCACTATCCGTCCCTGCTTCTTTTGAACCAGACTATTAACCATTGCTGTACTATAACCATTTGTTGTTGCTATCTGATATATAGTATGTAACTCAGAATCATAATGCTCTTTCGAAAGAGGTACAGTTAGTAGTCTATGTACATAACAATGGAAAGCAGCCAGTTTATGCTGCCATGGGTGAGTAGAATTTGCAGGTATGACAGTATCTGTGTACGTAGGCTTACGGTAAATTTGAAACTGGTGCCTATTATTTACTCTTGTAATAGTTAAATCCAGAAAATTTAATGAACGATTTTCCTCTAATTCTCGTTTGAACTTTATTTTTGGATGTTTGTTATTGAGAGCACTAATAAACAAATCTAGCTGCCTCATACTCCCCTTCCAACATAAAATTAAATCATCAACATACCTATAATAATATACTAAATTGCTGTTCCCCACTATATATTGTTTTTCAAAGTTATCCATAAAAACGTCAGCCATTAAAGGACTAAGAGGTGACCCCATTGCTAAACCATCACTCTGCAAATAATATTGACCATTAAATCTGAAATAATTTTGTTTCATGCATAAAGTTACTAATTCTATTAACTCACAAACCTCCCCCGGATGTAAACGCTTCCTTTCTAAGTGACATCTAAGAATATTTAAGGTTTCACTATATGGTACGTTGGTAAACAAACTATCCACATCTAAAGAAAGTAATGTTGAGTTTGGCGGTATATTAATGTCTTTAATTTTATTTACTAAATCTGAACTATTCTTTAAACTATATATTGGCTTAAAAGAAGATTTTTCCCGAACAATGCTATTTAACTTCCTCGCTACTTTATACGCTGGGAGCACTCACGTATGAAACAACAGGGCGAACAGGAACACCATCCTTGTGAATTTTAGGTAAACCATATAAAATTGGTGCCTGCGGATTCATAGGAATCACATTGCTCCTCTTTTGTTCGGTGTCAAAGGTAAATGCAGAATTTTTCAGAAGGTTTTTTAGGTCTTTATGAAACGCGGCGGTGGGATCCCTACGTAAATTCAAAAAACCCTCTCCTTGAATGATGTCATTTACTTTATCATTATATTGACCCCTTTCTAAAACAACAATACAATTGCCCTTATCGGCCTTAGAAATTACCAAATCATTGTCATGGACCTTTTGCTGAATAGAACGTAATGAATGCAAGTCACCAACATCCGAAATACCCCCAGAAGAAGTTGTATTTTTTAATGAATTAGCAACCAAAACCTTAGTATCAAAGTCACCGCGATTACAAACAATCGCAACCTCAGAATCTACCGCCAAACCCTCCACTAATTTCTGACTAAATTTAGAGGGTAAGTTATATTTCAAACCTTTTTCCAATAACTGCACTTCACCTTCTACAAATTCGTTTTTAACTCGAGGGTAGAAACCGTTACCGTTACTTGACTCACTATTATTGTTGTTCAAAAGAGACTGAGTTCCATTTCGCGTAAGCCTACGCAATTTATTAGTTTGGGTAACATACTTTTTATGTGCCTGCACCGAAGCAAAATATCTCGCCTTTTGGTCCAAAGTATCAAACTCAATATTATGCAATTTAAATACCAGTTCCGAATGTAGTACTCTAAGATGTAATTTTAAATTATCTCTAACACAAAACCAATGACGAGACTCCTCATTTAACCAAATCTTGCGAGCCTTATTTATTGCTATCGTAGCGGCCCTACTAGTGTTATTGCTATGTAAATTTATATAATTTGGTACAACATTTAAATGCTTACAACGTTGATTAAACCAAATGTTTTGAACAGCTAAACGGTGTTGTTTTGTTAACTTGATATATAAACGTGCCTGTACGGCTACGCTTGCCGATTTTAAATAATTTATTGAATCAGGCGTTACTTTGCGGAGGTCCATATTTATGAACTAAAAAACAATTACTTTGCTCACCCGCGACCACTAATGACAAATAGTTATATCTGTGCGGCAAATGTATGTTTCCATGCAACTCAACTCAAACTCATCCACCTCCACTGCTACACGAATCAACACATGCCACACAGACCCAACTATCACCACCACCACTATACTAAACGCTGACGCGTTTCGGCACTCTCCACGAGGCCATTTACGAAGCACAACAACAACCGCTCAACATGCCACCACTTCCACTACTGACATATGTAAACCATGTACTCAACTTAGTTAATGACAAAACCAACGTACCCACTAATATTTTATAAATTCCAAACTACCCTTTTATGTAAGTCCTAAACTACCCTTTTTTAAGAAATGAATTCCAAACTACCCTTTTTATTTTTATTCTTAATCTACGCCAGGTACCCCGTTATTTTTAACCGAGTACGGTAAAAAGAGAAGTCATGTTCTCATTATTACTATGACACATTATTAAAATTAGAACCAAGTCGTAACAAAGGCGAAGAAACCAAATTAACTTGTTCATTAATAATAGACCCCATGTTGTTGTACCTAATTATTTCCAATTGTTCTAAAACCGATAGCCGCAAACCCTTATCACAATAATGTAAAATTTCGTACGTATCTGAGTCTAACAACGAATGATTCGTTTCTAATAAATGCTTGGCAAAGTTTGATTTCTCTGGATGATCATGCCTATATGACGAGACATGCTCTTTAAATCCAGTATCAAAGCTTCGACCGGTTTGTCCAATGTATACTTGACTACAGTCGCCACAAGTGAGTTTATATACGCCCGACCTGTTCCCTTTATCCACCTTTTCTTTGTTTTCTTTGTTGTTGGTTTACATATGTCAGTAGTAGAAGTGGTGGCATGTTGAGCGGTTGTTGTTGTGCTTCGTAAATGGCCTCGTTGAGAGTGCCGAAACGCGTCAGCGTTTAGTATAGTGGTGGTGGTGATAGTTGGGTCTGTGTGGCATGTGTTGATTCGTGTAGCAGTGGAGGTGGAGGTGTTGCATGGAAACATACATTTGCCGCACAGA